>BSAI01000019.1:3278130-3318411 GCA_036245035.1 Adrianichthys oophorus
TACACACATGCACACACACACACATACAAACATGCACAGGCATACACGCATGCACACACATTCACACATTCATGCACACACATGCACACATGCATAAACTCAAACACGTGCACACACATGCTCACACATACACACAAGCACACACATACACACATGCGCAAACTCAAACACATGCACACGCATGCACACCCATTCACACATTCATGCACACACATGCACAAACTCAAACACATGCACACGCATGCACACACATTCACACATTCATGCACACACATGCTCACACATACACACAACACACACACACACATACACACATGCACAAACTCAAACACGTGCACACACATGCTCACACATACACACATGCACAAACTCAAACACGTGCACACACATGCTCACACATACACACAAGCACACACATACACATGCACAAACTCAAACACGTGCACACACATGCTCACACATACACACATGCACAAACTCAAACACGTGCACACACATGCTCACACATACACACATGCACACACATACACACATGCACAAACTCAAACACGTGCACACACATGCTCACACATACACACATGCACACACATCCACACATGCACACACATACACATACATACACACATGCACAAACTCAAACACGTGCACACACATGCTCACACATACACACATGCACACACATCCACACATGCACACACATGCTCACACATACACACATGCACAAACTCAAACACGTGCACACACAGAGAAGTCATTTTACTTCCTGTTGCTAGTTCCAGATGCTGTTTGTCCTCAAGAAAAAAGCTTCATGGTCAACAGGAGAAGTCTGGGGGCTTTAGGTTTTTGTGCAGACTCAAACATTTTCCATTTTCTCAGCTCCATCAACTGTTTCAGCATCAACAGTTTCATTTTCCAACCGGCTCTTGGAAAGAAGGAAAAGCTGTGATCATGTAAATGAAGGGAATTCCATCCTGGCAGGATCTGCTGTTTGGGATCAGGTCTGCTCTATGAGTCATGATGAATAAGGGCTGTCCATTAACACTGAACATTGCTGCTTTTCAGGGAAAGAAAGGTGAGAGTGGACTGCCTGGAGTAGACGGACTCCCTGGACCTCAGGTGAGAATCGATCTTGTCTTCATCAATTTGAGATGAAAGGTGAAAAATAATTGAACAAAGATAAATATTGTTTTTTGTTATCAATATTTTTTATTGGCAAAGTATTGATTTTTTAAAAATAAGGTGCAAGAAAACAGTAAAGAAAAGTGAACGTGCTTTCAGTGTGAGAAAACCAAACAAAGAATCTGATAATTAGGGGAAATAATGATTTTTAAAAATTCATTTCCATCTTCTAAAAAAGAGGAAAGGTGTTTGTTAATTAGTTTATGTGCAACAAATATCTCATTAAAAAACAAAATCCCAAAGTTGTTTGTCTTCAACTGAGAAAGTTTTTTTTTTTTTTAACTTGGAGGACTTTCAGACGAATAATAATAACAGATATTTTTTACTTTTAACTTAGATAAATATACAGTGTTTTATGCATCATCTCAGTCTCATTTGTTTTTGTGTTTTCTGTTGTTATCATCTTAAAAATTCACCAGGCTTGGCTTAAACCAACAGGTAGTGTCAATTAAAATGCCTCCAGTGTGAGAGTGAGACAAGGCTCCATCAGGGGTCAAATGCTGCCCTCTAGAGGGGAATCAGCGGCACTGCCATGTCTTTGAGGAGCCAGACGTGATCCAACTTTAGCTGTTTTTTTCCCCCATAAATTTCAAGCACGACATCTTCATGGGGGGTGGTCATATTGGAGGGGTAAAATCCACCTGAGAGTCAGACAATTTAGGGACAGAAAAAAAAATGTAATATCAATTTAATGAATGAATCACATTTCTGAGTTAAAAATACTTCCTTCATTTTGCTAAATATGAAAATTATATAAGAAAATGTGTTAGGATTTTTGGGTTTTAGACTTAAATGTAAAAATAGATTAAATATGTTTTTCAACTTTAATTTAGAATATTCTATATTGTTCTTTTCTTGTTTTTAATTTCAGTTTTGTTTGGCTGATTGTACTGATTTATTACAGACCAAAAGAAATTGATTTATTTTAGTTTTTCAAACACTTTAGCTTCACAGAACAGAACGGAATCAAATTAATTAGTAATAAATTCTACAAAATACAAATTCCTCACTTTTTTAATTCAAGAAGTAAAAACCTTTTAAAAACAAATGTTATAAATTTCGAAGCATTAACTAAATTATCCGGAATGATCAGGTCTTATGCTCGCTCCTTTTCTGAGTTGAAGTAAGTCTTAAAGGCTAAACATTTCACGTCATCAGTCAGAATGTGAGAAGCAGGTTGAATATTTTCTCTTTTGAATATTGAATATTTTGGAATTACCATCACTCACAGGGTAACTGCAGGGCAGCAGGAGAACAAGTGATTCATATTGTTTATTTTTTGGGTTTGGGAATGAAAGCACAAAGTGGTACTTTTGTGAGCCGGTCTGGATAAAACCAGAGGATTGTGTCGGGAAGACCAACGGACATAAAAATGAAACCAGAATCACAGATGATCTGCTGTAGGAGCAGCTGACAGGACACGAAAGTCATACTTTTTTTGCTTTTGCCTTTAGTTCTGTTTAAATGTGTGTGTTTGGTGTCAGTTGCATGTGGGGGAATGGAGAACACCATTTGCATCATCATGTTCTCTTTTACTTCTGTTTCTGACACTCCACTTACAGCCAAATGTGAACACGTTTGTGAGAAGAAGTGGTCCTAAATGTTTCCAATAAATTTCCTTTCAAAGGGTCCAGAGGGGCTGCGGGGGCCACAGGGAATCCAAGGCCCACCGGGACCGTCCGTGAGTGGTGCTGTGAAAACAGTCTGACCAAATCCTCTGTTTGCTGCTGCACTTTAATTCATTTGTCTTCTTCAAAGGGTCTTCCAGGAGAGCTGGGATTTTCAGGAAAACCTGGAGAACCGGGAAAAGCTGTGAGTGCTAATTCCAGTTTCAAATGGGAGCCTGACAATCTCCAAAGGATCTTTCAGTGGAAAATGAGGAACGCTGAAATCCAAATATTCCCTTTTTTGTGATCCTCAAAGGGCCTTCCTGGTAAAGATGGTTTGGTCGGTCTGCCAGGAAACGACGGGTCCCCGGTCAGTTCAGTCCTCACGCTCTGATTGACCACTTTGGGTCTTTATGTTAGTTAGTGCTTGGTTGATTCTAGTTGATCCATTTTTTGCCATCACTGTTTTTGAAGAAAGCCCTCCACCAGAGATCCTTCTCAGATGGACACTGATCAGTGGTTGAGGGTTGAAGGATCTGGAGGAGCATGTTTGGGTGGTGAAGCTTTTCTTGATGGTTGCTTCTGTCTCTGAAGGGGCTGCAGGGGGAGCGGGGGGCAGACGGCTTTCCTGGCAAACCTGGACTAAAGGTACCACCTCCCAAACTAATCCCCAAACCAAAGACATGCTGAGGTTATATGAGGTGTTCAAAGACATGTCTCCTTCTCAGGGGGACGAGGGACCTCCAGGGCCGAGGGGACCTCCAGGAGAGAGAGTGAGTTTCCCTCTTCCTGCTTGATCTGCTGGTTTCTGTTCTGGAAATCCAAACACAGTTTCTGATGTTGGCAGGGGGAAGCTGGGACCCCCGGGCGACCCGGAGGTGAAGGTGCGAGGGGAGACAGGGGGTCTCCGGTAGGTTAAGATTAAATTACCCAGAACACCTCAAACTGCATTCTTTGAATTGGACTCCTTCAGGGTGCTCAGATGATTTCTCCTGACTGAAGTTTGGTATGCCTTCTGTTCACAGGGAGATAGGGGTCTGCAGGGACCCATTGGGGCCAAAGGGGAAAAGGGTGACCAGGTAAAAATGGAATGAAGGGCTAACTGAAGCATCTTCTCTTGCACCTACAGCTGCAGTGAGGAACTGACTCACTAAGCATGTTATCTTCTCACTTCAGGGGGAAGTGGGACCGAGGGGGCTGCCTGGGACCCCAGGAAACGTAAGCTGTCTTCATTTTTCCATGTTGTGCATCTCAATCGCTGTTTTCCTGTGTTATCACACGCTGTCCGGCTCCACAGGTGGCCAACATCATCCCAGAGCCGGGGGAACCTGTAAGTACCTCCTCCTCGTAGCATGACGGAACCCTCCGCTTCCTCCTCGTTTGACTCCTAAGTTTTTCCAATCTTTAGGGAAAACCTGGAGAGAAAGGGGAAAAGGGAGACCAGGGAAAACCAGGAGAGCCGGTGAGGTTTTTGCAAACATTCACTCTGTTGAATTTGAGGGTTTGCTGCTCTTAGCTGCACTGATGTTGTACACAGAAAACTAATGAAGTTTTCTGTACAGTTTTGAAATCATGCTCCACACTTTTGATTTCCTTCATGCATTCAAGCAAAAAGCACAAACTGAATTGGAAATCAAGCCAATCACACAAAAAGATTCTGGAAGATATTTTTAGTTTCAGCCTTTAAAGCCTTTATTTCATATTTGAGCTGTAATTCTTCAAATCATTTGTAACTTTTTTTATCCAAAGACTTTTAAAAATATTCTTTATAAAAGTCTGAACTCTTTTTGTCTAAAGGGTCAAAGAGGATTACCTGGAGAACAAGGTTTTATGGGAGTTCCTGGAGCCGTGGTAAACTCCACACACCATCTCTGCTCCGTGGAAACATTTTCTCCTCACACTGGGATGTGTCTGATTGGCTGCTGTCTTTCTAGGGTCCAAAGGGGGATGCTGGCTCACCAGGAGAACCTGGTCGTGTTGGAGACCCTGTAAGATGTTGATGAGACCTTTGCAAAAATGCTCAGTGCTGCAAACACTGGAACTTTTTCCTTCTTCCTGTTAGGGTCCACCTGGTGTGGCCGGGACTCAGGGTCCACGGGGACTTCCAGGGAATGTGGTAGGTCCTTCCCAAACCCTATAGCTTTCCAAAAACAGCCCACTGACTTGTAAGTCACTCTGGGATGTTCAGTCCAATGCAGCAGCTTCCTGTTTTCCAGGGCATCCCAGGGATCATTGGGCCCCCCGGCCCAGCTGGCCAAAGAGGCGACAAGGTCAGCTGCTTCCCTTTTTTTTAAGATTCAGTCAATGATAAGAAAGTGTTGGCTTTTCAATGTAGAGTTAAAACTGTACAGAAGCATGTTGGCGTTCTTACATGCTGACAGTGTTTGTGTTTCCACAAGAGTAAAATACATTTGACATAAACCTAGAAATGAGGCCTTTCAAAGTCAAAGGGCATCTCTTTGAGCATGATGATTTCTGAAAACACCCTCATCGTTTTTTCTCTGACTGAAACTTTAGGGGGAAGCAGGTAAACCAGGACAATCCGGTCCCCAGGGACCACCTGGTGAACCAGGCATAACTGGACCCCCAGGACCAACAGGGAAGGGAAAAGATGGTCTGAATGTGAGGCATATTTTTCTGTTTATAAAAGTAACTTTCAGGTCAAATGTCCAGTTACTGTGCTTTTGTTACAGCTTATATGTGAGTGTGTGTGTTTTTTTTAGAATAAACATGCCTTACAATCAGAAGCTTTGTATTCTGATGAAAGTGTTGGTGCATTTCACCACAGAGTTTCACCTTGAATGCAGACTATTCCTGAGTCTTGACTGTTGACAAAGAACAAAGGCTTGACATGCATTAATCAGTGCCTAACTTGTAATTCAGAGAGCTCAGAGTCTTCCAGCAGGGCTCTGTAGGATTTTTCAGCAGCAGATAGCAACAGCAGTTATACATTAGACACCCGTTCATGTTGATGCGCTTCTGAGAGCGGAGAAAAAAAACACAAAACCATTTGGGAAATCCTGAATGCATCTTTATGTATTCTTTAAAAGTTAAATTCCTATCACACTTGTTGCCTCTATGTGGCCCATAACATGACATTTCCACCTCAGTGCTTCAGTGTTGGGAGCATCTGACTTCTTTTCAAAACCTAGACTTCAATGCTAGTTTTTTCATATAAAAAAAAATCCTTAGCCTACAAAAAAAGTACTAAATCTGACAAAAACGTAATGATAGGGAAGGATGCACGACACAAAATTCCCTTGGAAAAAACTATGAAGTATATGTAACCCTGTAAAGCCCACAACATCAAAGAATTGACAGAAAATTCCAATTGTTTGCAATTAAAATGATTTAAAACCCTTTAATAAAATCCACACTAAAAAAACGTAAAAACACGGTCGTTTATGAGATAGAGATAGTAACAATTATGATACTTCAGGTGAGTTGGAAAGTTTTGATCACAACAGTGTTTGTTTAAGATGCAAACATATTGATGCAATTTTTCAGGAAAAAGCACCTGATTTACCCACAGTCTCTGATTTGATCCACACTTTAAACATGGTCTAACAGAATTATAAAAAACACATTTTCAACCATTTTTACTTTCATTAAATACATGAAGTAGTCAATTAAAAATTTGTGTTAGATGAGTTATTCTTACCATAAATTGGAAACGTTGCTAAACTTAAACTTAGGACTAAAGTCCTTCTACTGCCTCTAGTGGAATGATGATGAACTACAGGGCAGGAAACATGGACCAAGTTCTATACAAAAAGATTTTAAGGGAAATTCTGATCATGCTAATGACATAAGGGTCTCAGAATGTGTGTAGCAAAGTCTGATACATATGGTTATATAGGGTTAATGATTGTCTGACAGGGGCTGCACGGTGGCGCAGTGGTTAGCGCTCCTCCCTCACAGCAAGAAGGTTCCCGGTTCAAGTCCTGGCTGGGGGACCTTTCTGTGTGGAGTGTGCGTGTTCTCCCCGTGCATGCGTGGGTTTTCTCCTGGGACTCCGGCTTCCTCCCACCGTCCAAAAACATGCTTCATAGGTTAATTGGTTACTCTAAATTGTCCCTAGGTGTGAATGTGAGTGTGTATGTGTGTGTGATTGTGGCCCCTGCGACAGACTGGCGACCAGTCCAGGGGTGTACCCTGCCTTCGCCCATGAGTAGCCGGGTTAGGCTCCGGCAACCCCGTGACCCCGAAAGGGATAAAGCGGATTGGAAAATGAATGACTGAATGAATGATTGTCTGACAGGAAATTTTATTCCAGAAGAAAAAAAAAAGGTGACATTCAACCAGCCTGAACCTTTTTATTGACATTTATTATTTTTACATTATTATTATTTTTTTAATTTTTACTTCATTTTTGTATGAACTCCATGGTGAGGCACAGATGTGCAGACATCTGATGCAGGTTTAATTCAAATCTAATAATCTAAAAGACCCACTCTAATGACAGTTTAGTTTTTAGTATTTTTAACGTGCTCTTGTAACATGTTTCTCATGCTGGAGTACAAAAGGAAACTTAAGATTGAAAACTGTGTTTCTGAGTTTATGCAAATCTTGTGAATCAGGTGTAAATGAAAAAGGTTGAAGCTGTTATGTAGAAACTACAAGCTCCCTGCTCCACTCCATTCTGATGCACCCTGCAGTCAAACAGACCCATGAATGTCTTTGTTTTCCCCGTCCGAACTGGAATCTGGATTTAAACTGTACAATGGGATAGCTCTGATACTGCTCGCCATTTTTGTTTCACTGCTGATGGTATGTTTGAGGGGCTGTAAGCTACCGGGAAAGAGTGTAAACAAAGGGATGACGGGAAATAAGTGCAGGTTTACTCCATGCCAAGTTAGTCCTGCCCACAACTCAGAAGTTAATATCTGATGAACTCCTGCCACTCTGCAGAAACTATGTCCTAGAAAATGACACAAATTGTTTTGATTTTGGCTAAAAACAGTGAAAACCCACTGGGAATACTATGAAAATAGATCAAAAGATGATCAGAGAGAGGCTTTAGGTATTGTCCTGACAGGATCTCCTCTCCAAACACCCCCAGAAGCAGCCAACATTAGAGAAGAGGGGATCAAATGTTGGATTAAAGCTGCCAGCTCTTTTCTTCTCTGTTTGCAGCTTTGTTGTAAATGGAAACGACAGAGATAGTTCTCGATTGTTTTCAGGGAGGCTTGCTGCTGGCTGACTCTCATCAATGAAGCATTTCAGGATCTTATAGGTTCAATAAGAAATCATTTCCTTTCTATTATATCATTTCTGTGTTCATTCAAACACACTGGTGCTGTTCATCCTCATTACACAATTTTAAACTCTCAGTTTATTATATCTTCTTTTGCCACTAGATGTCTCTAAAAACAAAGCTTTCAATGACTGAAACCCAAGCTGACGCAGATGATGAAAGCTAGGACACGCCCCTCTTTTTTCATTTGCACTTTTTGACTGCGTCTTCCTCCCAGAATCCTCTGAGCCCTAATGTCATCCCAGCTCTGTGCTGTAAATAACTGACGATGATCATCGTGACCACAGCGTTTTCTGATCCTTCCACTGCCTCGCTGCTGTTGTTCTCGTGTGTCAGATCGTTCTGCTTTTGAGTTTTGCTGCTTTTAACAGCATCTTGCATAAGCCCATTCCTTTTACTGATGATTATTAATTGATTTGACTTTAATCACATGTGAGATTAGGTTGTTATCTTAATGAATCCCTGGCTCCTGGTGGTTTTCATCTGCTGCTCAACATGGGGTTTCCTTGTAAACGCCGTCCTGTGATGACAGCTGAATTTGAAGCCAACAGTCCTGTGCAGGCACATTTTTGCTGTAGGCCTCCACTGGTTTCTGCATTTACCACCACAGCTGCCCTGCTGACGACGCTGTAAGAAGCATCAGGCTGAAAGCGCTCAGCATATGGTTGCTTTTTTACAGCGTCTCACAGGCTAGAACAACCCTGTCATTGCTCATGTGTCTGTACAATATATATATTCAGAGTTGAAGCAATGTATGATTATTATTTTTTTTTTCTATCTGACAGGGAGATCCGGGACCTCAGGGGGTTCAGGGCCCCCCAGGACCAAAGGTAATTTCATTTGGAGGGTCTGATGTTCTTTTTAAGGTGCAGGTGTTGTTTGTGAAAACCCTCCTGTCAGAGAGGAGGAGAAGAAACAATTCATTTCTGCTGAAAGCAGCAAAAGCAATCAGGGCGTGCAGGCTGCGTGACCGCGGCTCTGATGCCCCCGCCTCTTTGAAGTCCATGTTGTCCTTTTCCATGTTCTTGTGTGACCTGCCTTTGCATTTCTGAAAATGTCAGATTTATAGATGTATTTCTTCTATCAGAGTAAACATTTTTTTGTCTCTCGGAGGATTCTAAAGTAGCATCTGCTTCTCCACCTCAGGGTCCACCAGGGCCTCGTGGACAACAGGGGATGCCAGGAGACAGAGGCCAACCAGGAGAGGGCAAAGAGGGCCCACCGGTAAAAACCAAACTCCTCCTCCTGTTTTAGCCAGAATTGTCTGTGATTGTATTTGTCCTTACAGGGTCCTCCAGGGAAAGACGGAATGCCGGGTCCCGCGGTGAGGATTTGCTCCTGATAAAAAAACTTCACATGCTTCTACTGTTTGTTCCTTCAGCTTGTTTTTCCTGGGTTTCAGGGTTTCCGAGGTCTACCAGGAGTCGCAGGTCCTATTGGTCCAGCAGGACACAACGTGAGCTCTAAGTGAAAGATCTCAGAGACTCTTCCATTAGTTTCTCAGCTGTGGTTCATGACATGTGACCTGCTGCTTTCACTCCAAACTCAGGGTCTACCAGGAAGGCCAGGAGAGAAGGGATCACCAGGAGAGCCTGTAAGTTCTGACACTTCTCAGCAGATCTCTGTTTTTAAGTTCTTCACAATCATCTGACTCAGGCCTCCTGCATTGACTGAATGCACCAAATTGTAGTGTACTTGGGTGAATGGAGCCCTTCCTAAAGGTGACCTGGAGAGTTTTTTTGTCAAACACAACACAGGTGCAAACACGCCGGCTGCGTTGGCTCGCGTGCAGGCGGACACTTTCAATGAAAAGTCAATGCAAACGCACACTAGAATTCTTGGCCAATGCGTCTGGAACGCACGTTTGTGTGCGTTGCTACACAAGTTTTCAGGCAGTCAGGCAGCAAGCTCTACGTACAAATCAGGCATGCATTGAGCTGAATCTTCAACCGGTTGAACATTTTCACGCAGCAACACAGCACTGTGACCAATCAGGGATTCAGATTTGGGAGTTGCGTCTGAGTAGCGTCTGCTTCAAAAAACGGAAGTGCCAACTGTTTTGAATATGATCTCAAAAAAGAACTTAATATTTGTGCTTTGTGCCAGGTCAAGTTAATATGACTCCAAGACGGACATTTAAAGGAACAGAGCTGGGATACAAAAAAAAATGGAGCAAGACTTGTGGATTTACACCGCTTTGACTTTTTCACTCTGCGTCTCTACCTATAGTAGGTGGCAGACGAGTGCGGGCAAACAGTAAAAACACAAGAGAATCCCCTCCCTGCTGCTACCTGCGTGACCGTGTTGGGCCGCTGTGGATGCCACCTGCCGACTGCGCGTTCATGAACCCGCGTATCGGCCGGTGTGTTTGCACCTTCACCAAGAGCACATACAGCAATGTTAATTCAGCCAAACACTTCAGGTTTTTGCACATTGTATCGCCTAATTATGGATGATATGTCATGTTGGTCATTATAACGGTTACACCTGTGGAGATTTGAACAAACTACGTTTCTGGAGAACATCTGAGGCAGGCCTGCACACTCTGCTCTTCAAGCTCCACTGTCATGTTTCTTTTCTGATTTCTCTGCCCTAACTGCTGCTTGTCAGCTGGATCAGGTGATCTGAGATGAGAAAACCTGAGAGGTTGTTTACTCTTACTGAACATGGACTCTGACTGGGATGTTTTTCTGACTAACTTTCGTTCTCTCAGGGAAAGGCTGCGGACCTCTCAGACCTGAACCTGAAGGTAAAGAAGCAGTCCATCACACACCTCTGGGATAGAAGCTTCAGGTGTGGATTGATGCACCGATTGCCTCTTTGTTTTCAGGATGTTTGCTCAGACTGTCCTGCTGGCCCGCCTGGACCACCGGGACTGCCAGGAATACCGGGAGATAAAGGACACCAAGGACCCCCTGGGAAAAATGGCCAAGATGGATACCAGGTAGGACGAAGTCTTTAACTTGTAGATTTCTGATGTCTCCTGATGACGGATGTCTCAGTCTTTCAGGAGCTCTGCTTGTCCTTAAAAAAGCATTTGGAATTGTGTCACTGCTGTGTTTGCGGCGTGAAGCCTGACCTTTGGCTTCATTCTATGGAAAATGAGGCTCTGTCTGCATTGTTAGCTGGGGCCCTCCAAGGGGCAGTGGTGAGCGATTGGGCTCCTGCTGTCTTTGGACTGATGGTCTGCTGTGTCATTACAGGGTCCACCTGGACTGCCTGGTGCTCAAGGGCCCGCTGGTGCTGATGGAGCAAAGGTGTGTTTGCACAAGCTGTACTGCAGGGACAAAAACAGAACAGGCTAACTTTCTTTCTTCTGAATTTTACAACATCCTGGTTTTTAGTTGAATGCCTTTACATATGATGTTTCACGATTTTTTCATCTCAGGGCATAAAAGGGGATCGAGGACCTGCAGGAAACCCTGGAGACAAAGGCGAGAAGGTGCGTCATTGACCCGGGAGTCCTCATCTGTGCTTCCTCCCGCTCTTCAACAGTAACTTTTATAATCCACTGCATTGTCGTTAAATCTTTGTCTGCTCGGCAGGGTCACCCAGGACCTCCTGGCCATCCGGGCCCTCCTGGGATTTTGGGAACACCTGTACGTTCCTCCTTTGGACTGTTTCATGATAAACTTGCTGAATGGAAAAATGCTAACAAATGGAGCTCATTTGTTTGGTTTGTTAAAGCTGTTCTCACTTCCTGCACTGACCTGGATTCTTTTTCAGGGTAATGATGGACAGCCTGGCTCAATAGGACCCCCAGGGCCCCCTGGAGAAAAGGTTAACCGTATTAATGTCTGCATTACATTTGTTACTTTCCTTTTATAGTTTCTAGAAGTATTGGCCTCCTTGTGCTCCAGCAGCTTTTAATCTTTCTTTCTGTTGGTAAAAGTCTGTTTGTTTTTCTCCAGGGCAAAGAGGGCCTCAAAGGAATCCAGGGTCCACCGGGTCTTCCTGGCTTGATAGTAAGGACTGACATTTCATGTAGACTATTGCAAACAAACAGGGTCCATTGTGCTGAAAATGCTGCTGCAGGTCTTTACAGTCAAAGAAACGAAACCATGTTTTTTTTGTTTGAAGGGTCAGCCTGGAAAAATGGGAAAAGATGGCAGACCAGGAGAACCAGGAGAACCCGTGAGTACACAGAGCAGGTCCAAAGACCAGCTGGGTTGGATTTCACCTGTGAGGCACTGACTGGATTTCAGATGGATTCTTCAGCAAGTTCTGTCATGTTTGCAGGGAAAACAAGGGGAACCAGGACCTCCAGGAAACCCGGGACTCAGAGGACTTCCTGTAAGTTGCTGCCAGTTAAAGGTCTGATGGAAGCAGCTTGAACAGCAGTACGTGACAGACTTTCCTCTTATCACACAGGGATTCAAAGGCCACAGAGGAGAAGCTGGAACTCCAGGACCAAAGGTCCACAAATGTTCTGTGTTGGAACTTGTTCTTCCAAAAATGTTTTCTTGTCTGGTCCCCTTCAGTGACACAAGTAGAACTAAAAAAACAGACCAACAGCTCTGTAAAACAAATGTCTGAAGATTCAAAACTAATGAAAATGTTCTTATTGCCATAGATATGAACACACGATCTGAGATGGTGACTTGCATTTGAGCTGCACTCAAGTTTCACGCAAAGGTTTAATACTTGAGATTTGGCTTATGCTTAAATGTCATGATTTTAGATGTAACTTGGTCTTACAGAAAGGTACTTATGTTTATCTCTACCGTTAAATATCAAGTTCCATTAATATCAGAAAACAATCCTTCATGTCTGTCTCTTAACTGTACCTTCAATCTGGAACCGCTGACAAATATTTACTGGACAAAACAAGGTGTTGACGTCACCCATAGGAAATGCTTTACCTCTGACCCTCGTGAAATCAGGCCAGAGCCTTGTTCTCCGTCACTTCCTGATAGTCCGCCACCATATTATTGAAACCAGTCTTCAGTGATTGGTCCGAGTCGCTCTGACTCACGTTATTAGAGGAACTACTGTGGCCAATCATGAGTGAGCTGGTTTGAACTCCACACCCCTCCCACTGAGAGCGAGCTCGGTAGAAGCTGTCAATCAAATGTTGGAGGTGGGGCCACATGCTTTTACTGAGGCATCTGATTGGTCAGTTTGTATTTTGAATAACTTGCGATAAAGATAAAATATCTTAAAAAGAATATTTGGATTAGAAAAAATATGTTAAGAAGAAGGTATCAGAGCAAGAATGGTTTTTCTGATAAATAAAATGACTGAGTAATAACTGATTATTTCACAGTAGAAGTCTACGGGGTTTTGGCTTCTTTCAACCAGAGGGTACTTCCTGTTTGGAACATGAGAGGGGAGGGGTTGAGCTGTCCAGTGTTTTTTACGGTCTATGTCTGAAGGTCTGAATCACTTAAAAACCCCCCCACACACACACACACACGCCACCCCCGTTGGCAGATTTCAAGCCAACCAAAAAGGAAAAAGGACAAGAGGTTGCTGCTCCAGGATTGACCACAGGAGGCTGATTGCAATAAAAAAACAAATTCTTCGTGACTGCTATGTTAGTTTAGTGTTACACCACAAAGGATATCCTTAAAAATCTATGTTTACAGTTTCATATTTTATTTATGTGTAAGAATTTATATAGGTTTATTTAGACAACGTGCATTACTAGACATCAATTCAGAGTCATTGATGTAAATATACCAGATTGTAGCTATGATGCTAATTTACATCCATATTCCCTGTACAGAAGAAAACTGAACAAAATATAAAATCACATGCATTACACAGTTAAATTATGAAAGAAAAGATACAGCACTTGTTTTATTAATAGCAGGACATAAGATCCAGATAAAAGCATTTGACACGACAGTATAATAAAACTGAAATTGGGCTCAAATGTCTGCATTACGAGGAGCTTCGCATTTGATTTAGCTGTTGGATGAACTCAACCAAACTCTCCCTCTGTCTCGCCCAGTCACCCTTTGTTTTGTTGAAGTGGGCGGAGTAATTCAGGTTCACACTTCAGGCTTCATTTTTGCTGTTCAGAGTTGTCTGGGTATTTCAGAGATTATTGGTGTATTTATGTCTGCAATTGAAGCACATGCAATAGGACAGTGTTGGCCTAGTAGATGCTGGTTCAAATCCCAGTACGGATGGGACGTGTTCGGGGTGGGATGGATACCCAGCAGTGTTTGCTTTTTCAGTTCTCTTAAAGTCCTCGGTCTTGGAGATACCATCTTATGATGGAATTTGCTGCAGAGCTTCAGTTTTTGAGCCAGTTTTTCCACTGGAACCCTGTTTGTCCTTATGGTCATCCTTGCTTCTCCTCTCAGGGAGAAGATGGAAAACCTGGATCAGCTGGGCGCGACGGCAAAGCTGGCAAAGAGGTGTGTTTGAAATGGATCAATGAACAATCCTGGGATGGTTGTAAAAAAAAATCTCTCCATTTGTGCAAAGCAGCTGGTGCCTTTATTTTGAAAGACTTTAATTTGTTGCTGACAGGTTCTCACTTAATTCCTGCCATCAGTCTGATCTGGAAAAGATAAGATATGAAATAGTAGCTTTGGTTTCAGTTTATTTCATGTTCGACAATAAAACAAAGAGTTGATTTGGTCGTGTTCTCCTCCAAGCTGGGATAGATTGATAATTTTAAATGTTTTTGCATCTCTGAATGTGTGCTTCTCCAAACTAAAAGTGACAACATTCAGAAGTATTTCCCACCCTGGTCTTCAGGGAACATTGTTCTGCAAATTTTCCATGTTGTCCTGCTTGAGCTCACCAGATTCCAGTCATCTTCAGGGTCTGCAGAACCTGAGGATGGCAGTTTGTTTGAGCAGAGTATGATAGAATAAATGCAGAAAAATGTTCTCCAAGGACCAGGATTGAGAAACACTGAAGTATCACCATGCCAACATGGGCTGAGGTACACGGTTTCCTTCTTCTGTTCATTTTTAAAGTTATTCAGACAACAAACTTCTGACCCCACATCACATCAGAGTCTTTATCCAAAGGCATCCTTAGTCTCTGAAAGCTGGAGATGTTCTTTCACCTTCTGCTGTCAAAAATCACAGCTCAGGTTCAGTTGCAGCTGTTATCCAGTTATGACTGAAAAAACACCAGTTTAGTGAGTAAATGTTGCTTTGGTTTTGCAGGGTCCCAAAGGACCTCCGGGCCCAGAGGGAATTCTCGGTCCAAGAGGTGAAGCAGTAAGTTTCTTTATTTCAGTGAGGAAGGATGGTGTGAAGTAGAGATACTGATGACAAGACTTTGGGTCGTTTGTCTTGATACTGTCCATCAGTTTTCTGACATCATCTTTTGATTCTGTACACTAGGGGAAGCCAGGAGAACCTGGACCATCTGGAAAACCAGGCCTCCCTGGAGCTCCAGTAAGTGCTTTTAGACGAATGAAGGTTAAAACACTAAGAAGCCAAATGAAGTGAGGAGGTTGTGTGACAGTGGAACATGGACCCAAAGGTGAACTGGGTCATTCACACCAGAGCTGCCGGTGCCAGCAGGAGAAACATGGGGTTCAGAGTCTTGCCCAAGGGCACACAGATGGAATTAAACCTGCAGTCTTTTAATCAGAGGTCGACTGCTCTTCCTCTGCAGCATACCCCCCAATGCTTCAAATTTACTGTTATGCCATTTTTTCTGTCTAGGGGGAAATCTACTTTCAGCCAAACAAAAACACTAAAAGGCCAGCTCTAAATAAAGAAACAAAAACCCCACCTATCTAAACCCAGAAAACATCTTACCTGAAATGAAAGAAAAAGGAAAACAACAAACACGGATCTCCCTGGATTCACAGGAGAAAATACCTATGTAAGAGAACCGCACTGTACCCCTCCAGTTTCACCAGTACCACTAATACCAAAGAAAAGACTACAGAGGTGGGAAAACACTACACTGAACTACAACAGAGCACAATAGTCTGCTCAACACAGGTCAAGGTCAAGGTCAAGGTCAAGGTCAAAATGGAGAGGCACACTGAGCTGGCCTAAGGACAGGCTGCAGTAGCCTCTCACAGGCTGGAGGTTCACACAGGGCTTTTAAAGGCTGCCTCCATCATCTCTGGTCTGATGGGAGCCACAAGTTCTCAGCACCACACCTATAAACAATCAGAAACACACAAAGATCCACAAAACAACCCAGAATAAAAAGAAAGCCAAAACTAATGCAGCCACAGCTGCAGGACTTGGATGCACTTTGTCTTGTCAGTTGAAAATATATTCATCTTTTCCACTTAATATTATTATTTCATAGAACATACAAACTCCTTTAGAATGTACAAACTCCACACAGAAAGAGGGGGCCGTTCTGTGTGAAGTTTGTATGCTCTCCACGTGCATGCGTGGAAGACTCCGGCTTCCTCCCACCATCCAAAAATATGCTTCATGGGTTCATTGGTCACTCTGAATTATCCCTAGTTGTGAGTGTGAGTGTGTATGGGTGTGTGTTTGTCGCCCCTGCGACAGACTGGTGACCAGTCCAGGGGTTTCCCTGCCTTCGCCCATGAGTGGGTGGGTTAGGCTCTGGCAGCCCCGTGACCCCGAAAGGGATAAAATGGTTTAGAAGATGAATGGATGAAATGAATGAATGAATATTTCAATAAACTTCATGAGTTTGTTGTTCCAGGGTGCTAATTTTGTTTTAAATTTGGCTAAATGTCATTTACTTTGTGCCATTTTTAGATGTTTTAGATGAACAATTACACACATATGAATCTGAGCTAAAAAAAATACTTTACTTAACCCAAAATTAGTTTTTGTCTTTGCTTTATCTGTGTTCCACATGTATTGTGTGGATTACTCTGACTAAGTAGTAAATAAGTTACTATTCACCCAATCTGTTAGAGGTAAATATGAATTAAAAACAGTCAAGAGTATTATTCCAGAATAAATCAACATAAACCTAAAATAACTTTAATATTTTGCTCTCATGAAAACACATTCTGAAAATTACACAAGTTAGAAATAAAGTAGGCCTAAATGTTGAAAGAAAAAACACACACATTTATTTACCTTTATGTCATTTTATATAGAAAATAAACTTGGAAATATCCCAAAAGATTTTTTTTCTCTCCATAAAATATATCCTGTCATAATCATACAACTAAAAATGCTGCGGAACAAAACAAGCAAAGCCTGGAAATAAAAATAAAATGTGTGTTTTTCAACAAAAAATAATCAGATCATTCTGTTTTCTTTGCTTTTGTGCGGTTTTATCAGAGCAGGTCCTGTGTCTTTGTGAAACACATCAGAGTGAATTGACTTTTTAAAAACCTGTCACTGTCAATATAATTTTTTATGTGTCAATAAAACATTCAAAACTAAACCAAATAACTTTAAACCAACAGTAAGAATCCTCCCAAAAGCTTCTGTGTCTTCATAATCAAATGATCTACTGTTGATTCATTCACATCTGAGAAGTGCAGCTGCAGTGTTACTGCCTGCATCACCTGATCTCTTTGCAGTGCAGTTTCATGTCAGACACAAAAACCAAAAAAACGATCAACTTAAAATAGATATATGGAAAAAAGACGTCATAAAAATGTATAAATAGTTCATAAAGAATGACATCATCAGTATATCGCTGGGTAAGCTAAAGACATGCGATCAGTGAGCCAGTTTATTAGGGATTGCGCAATCAAGGCTGTGCTCATGCGCCGTTTCACCTCACAGTCTGCGCCGTCATTTTCAAGAAAACATGCAAAATACACACAAACAAGCATACAAACATACAAAACAGACAAAATACAGCGATTTTGAGGCTAAAAAATATTTAAAGTTTTTATATAAATGACATTTAGAGATCAGATTAGTGGACACATTTTTATTACCTCATTATTACCTCAGGATGGCGAGGATAGTTTCCACGTGAGTGTCTGGCTTACCTGCGCTTGTCTCTGCTCAGACATGTTTCCATAAGGAACCCCTGGACCGAACCCGAACCCGAACTTGAACCCAAACCCAAACCCGCCCATATTATCTCCACCAGACCAAAGCTATTCCTGCCCACAAATTTAGGATCTAAACCGGCCAAATGGGCAGGAAACCACCTTTTCTGACAACACTGGTTTCAGCAAGGCAGCAGACGCACTGCATGATGGGATTTGTAGTTACATTTATTGTGAAGGTCGCAAACACATTGTTATTGGGTTTTCTGCCTCAAAGTCTTTAAACCACCAGCATGGCTGCTCTCACCACAGTCTTCTTTCCTTTTTCTCTTTAGTCACACATCCGACCTGATCCTTCCTCCACCTGACGTTTAAAGCAAAAACACCTGGACTCTTTGCATTAATAATTAACTGCATATAAACTGCATATTCAGTCAGTCAGGGTGCATGTTGCTAAGTGGGGTCAGGGGGTAGTTGGAGACACAACAAGCGGGCAGTGAAAGGATGTTTTCTGTAACATGAGCTCCAACAGTGGAGGGACATCAGAGAGGGGGTGATCATCAGCAGCTGTCCTGTGGGCTGCATCCAGGATAAGATCAGAAAAGAAGGCCAGAACAGCTCTGAGAAACACGTCCCTCATCAGGAAACGATCAAGCAGCAACATGAACACAGACTTCCTGTTTGCCCCCAGTGAACCAGTTCTTCCTACAGAACAAATGTTCTTCGTAAAACTGAAGCTCTAAAACTGCAGTGTTTTTCAATCTTTACCCAGAGCACTGCTTCAGGCTGAACTGGAAGCACAGCTGGATGTTAATCCTTAGTAATAAGCAGGGCTTTTAGGATGAGCAACGTGAACGCCATGTGCATGTGATGACCAGATTTCTGCTGTCATACAGGGTCTCAGGGGAGATAAGGGAGAAGCTGGTAACCCAGGATTACCGGGTTTCAGTGGGCCCAAAGGCCCTGCAGTGAGTACCTGTTGCTTTCTTTATTTAAAGGTTATTGCATTGATGATCATTTTAACTTTTCATTTGTTTTTCAGGGCCCACCTGGTCCCATTGGTCCAGAAGGAAAACAAGTAGGAGCTTCCAGAGAGTCACACGTGTTATTAACTGTGTTCTTAACCGTTTTGCATGTCATCAACAAACATTTACCTGTCTGCTGGTTTGTAGGGAATGCCGGGCAGAGCTGGTGACCGCGGTCTGAAAGGAGAGAAGGTGAGGGTTTGGGATAGGTGCTCATCCTCCTGAGGGGGGCGCCACTGATCCCAGCACTTTCCACTCTCAATAGTTTAACACTTAAGATTTAGGATGGAAAAAAGAACCAGCATTACAAAATATTCTGAGCTGGAATCTAACCATCTATGGTTGGATCCTGGACTGTCTTGCTTCCAGTCCTCAGTGTACAGTTTCAATCCAGACTTTTCATTTTCTGAGTTATCCTACTGGGACAGGATTGACATTGGATGATGGAGGCTATGGTGGCGCCGCCTGTCATCCCTCCTCTGATGTGGCGTGCAGTAATGATAACGCCCCATCCTTCGCTGTCCTGGTGCATACTATCTGTCCGTCCTGAGGTTTGAGTTCATTCTCTTACAATAACATGATCATGTGATCCAGGGAGACCCAGGCACAAAAGGAGATAAAGGACAATCTGGAGATCCAGGTTTGCCTGGAAATCCTGGCCCCCCAGGCAGGAAAGGTCACACAGGGATGATGGGCATGTCAGGACCACCAGGGGAAATTGGACCCCCAGGACCGCAGGGAACATCAGGAAACCCTGGTCTCCCAGGTCCCAGGGTGAGTCACAACCTCAAGCAGAAGCCAGAGTTTGGGTTTTCACAGCGTTCACCCGCTGACATCTCTGCTGCTTTAGGGGGAGTCTGTGTCACTGGAGGAGATGAGGCGGCTCATCCAGGAGGAGCTGGCAAAACAATTAGATGGTGAGGATGAAACTTTTTTACTTTGGAAGGGGTGGGGGGCTTCATATTCATCAGCCTTTCTCTCATGGGTCCTAACTTAACCCCGTTTTATTTGCAGCCAGACTGGCGTACCTCATGAGTCAGATTCAGCCAGCTCATGTGAAGAGTGTAGCGGGTCGTCCTGGAGCCCCAGGCCCCCCAGGCAAGGATGGCAGCCCTGGACGCCAGGGTCCTGCTGGAGAGCCAGGCATGCCCGGACAGAATGGAGGAGAAGGACCCAGAGGCCCCATGGGTCCTAAAGGTAGGAGTGGAATCCAAACTGACTTTTATTCGGCAACATCTCCTGTGCAGTTCCTCCACATTTCTTAACTAGACAACAGTTTTGAGCCACTAATCAGTGACTCATGTTTCTTGACATCAATCAATAGTTTGGGAGCTTTGTGATTCAGTTCGACCTCTTCTCTCAAAGGCTTGTAAAAGCAAAGGGTTAAGAACAAAGGATGAAAAATCAGAATTCTTCCCCCCCTACCCCTGTGGCTTCTCCCTACCCCTACATTTTAAGACTCACATTCTGGCAGTTAGTGCAGTACAAAGACCAGAAACTGAAGACGATGACGCAGAGAAACAGCGAAGCTGAGGAAAGCCAAAGACTCATAATTGAGGGCCAAAAAGGAATCTTTAAACCAATACACATTCATCAAGTGCTACAAATAAACAAACAATTAATAAAGAGCAGCAAAATTCCAGCTAATAAAAATGTGTGATTCATCCCCAGAAGGAGTAGAAGTCTTCTCCCTTAGCACAATTTGTTTGCTGGATCACAAAAAGAATCCGTCTGGTGTTGTCAAGCTTTTCTTCTGTCACTGCAATGTTGTGTCTATTTACCAACATTATCAAGGTTTTGTCTTAATCAACTGCTGCTGGTGAAATGCTAGTAGATTCTCTGTTATCTGGAACATAAGTGAAGCCTCAGTGACACACCTGGACGCGGGTTGACCATGCTGGTGCTGTGGCTTCCTGGGTTGTCCATGTCCAGGAGGCTCATAGAAAGGAGGGGCTGCATCTTAAAGGGAGCATCGGTGTGTCTTGCAGTTTCCTTGTTGCTTAATGGGCCTTAATGAAAATGGAATGTACCACTGTTGTGTGTGAGGCAAGTGTATTGTGAAGTGTTTGAAAGGATAATGGAAGTTTCACGCACTGGTGACACATGAGTGATGCTGTTGTGTGGTCTTCTTAGGCCATACATTTCAGTCGTTAGGGTGAGAGTACTGGATGTGCACGGATCCACCTCCTACTGGCATCCCACAAACACTACATTCTGATCTTCTGATTTCTAACACTCAGGCTGCCCAAAAGGAGCGTACACGTATCTCGTGAACAGCACTAACGGGTGCCTTGATCAGTCTGTAGGATTTGAGGGGGTTGAAAAAATGAAAAATCTGTCTGACATGTCTGTCTCACCTACTTCCCCCTTTCTTACCCTCACATGTTGTATACGTGTCATTACAACCTGTCGCCCGCAGCGTGCTCATTAAAAAAATGTGCATGAACATTTTCTCTCTGCAAGTTTACTGAGTGGTCTGCAACCCTGATATTTAGTTTGGCTCACCTGTGTGCCCCGTACAGGTTTGTCTGTTTTTCACCCGCAGACAGCCTGTAAGGGTAGTTACAACTAAAGCCTAAGAAAACACCACCAAATTGCTGAGTTAAGATGTTGCAGACCTACTGTGTAAACTGACAAAAAAGACATTTTTGGTATAAAAAATGTTATTTTCTGTGCGTGGGATGTATCCCTCAGAAAAAGCATTTCTTTGATTGAAATCAAAGTTGTGCCGTCCCTCACACGGTTTTCTCAGATCTTCTTCTCTCAGCTGTCACAGTGGTGCTCGGACCCCCTTTCTGTGCTCAGAAAAAAGACTCAACTCCACAGGCAGCAGCCTGCAAAACAAACAGGACAAGGGTTCAGTCATTGAAGCGTGGTAATACGATAGGATGCCACCCCTGCAACAGCTCGTCCTGTTGAGGCTTTCCATTGACATCTGTTGGTAGGAAAATTGAGTTAAAGTTTCCCTGTAATGAAGAGAGAGACCAGGCAACTAGTGAAGTCCACGAGCACAAAGATTCAATGTCACAGTCATTCTGCTGCTTTCGTCTCTGAAAACTATAACGCTTCCTTTGGCTGTCAGCCACACACAAACACGGAGGCGTGAGCTTCATGGAATGGGTTTTGAAGGCTCTTGCATTGTCATTTAAAGTACAGCACACACCTGAAACAGTGATCGTGATTGTAAGATAAATCAATGTTTTCTTTCTATAAAAACATTTTTAGGAAACTAGATGAAAAGTGGACGCTGCTCTAGTTGAACCAGAGACAACTTCTAATCAAAGTCTTTGTAATTGAATGTGTGTTCTGTCGGTGTGGTGCTCAGATCCTCTTGCTTTATATGTTTCCCTGACAGTCCTCAGGTTTTGGATCATAGCTCCCTGACCTGGTTCTCAAAACCTATGACCCCATTGACTTCCAGGTATCCTATGAGTAAAAATGTGCTAAAGGGCGGCTCTTCCTTTCAGGTGAAAAAGGAGCGAAGGGTGAAAAAGGAGAACCTGGTGTTGGTGACAGAGGAGAGCCCGGTCCTGTTGGTCCTATAGGTAATAAACTAAAATCCTTCCTTTCCGTTTTTTGGATCAGTTTAGGTCTTCATTGCTGCTCTTGCTGTTTCAGGACCAGCTGGTTTGCCCGGTTATGGAAAAGATGGAAGCCCGGGGCAAGCTGGAGCTCAGGGAGAGCCAGGAAACCCTGGCCCCCATGGCCAACCAGGTCCTCCGGGCCCTCCCGGTCAATGTGATCCCAGCCAGTGTGCCTACTACGCCAGCCTGGCACAAAGACCACACACAAAGAATGTGAAGGGGAAATAAGACTTTCTGGACAGTCTGAACCAAAGATCTCATTATTTCCATCCTCAGCATGGAGAGCTGGAGGAACCGGTGCTGTGGTCAGATTCTTCTTTTTGTTTTGTGGTACCAAACTTGGGTTGGATGGGGTTTAATCTACATGGGACATTTTTCAGATGTTGGGGCGCTGAGGGCAGCTATGCAGCTTCTCCCCTTACCTGCATGCTTCCTGGACAGGGAGATATTTTGAATGTCAGTCCTTTCAGCATTTCCCCGCCTGGTTCCCCTCAGCCCCGCGATGCGTCGTTCAGTCAAACTCTTGTAAGAAGATCTTCTGCTATTCTGATGGTGATTGCTGCATTATCTGCATTACTGCTGAGGACTGACATGGAGACAGACAGAGTGAGGAAACACCAGCAGCAACTCTGTGGGGGAGGAGTGTTGATCAGTCAGTGTGGAAAGCGATGAAGGTCCACATTTGTACGTCTTCCACAGCCTTCTACGTTGTCCTCTGCCGAAGGAAAGGAAAACTAAAATTTATCCCAACTTTGTTTAATTCTCCTTTTGTAAAACTCCTGTTTAGGCAAACATGAAAGAGACTTTTCCATCCTTAAAACCAATTACATGAAGACTATTGTCGATATTTCATCAGAAACCATAACCTCGCTTTTGACACAGAAAGGAAAGTTCTGTTCAGATTTCAGTTTCATGACATAACTGTTGTGGTCAACAGCATCCACACCTCAGTTTCACAGGTCTGACTGCTCACCTCTTCTATTCACTGTCCCTTTAGACTTTTTATTTTTTCTCCTTCCCGATGGCCAGATCATGGTTGCAATTTTCTGAACAATCTTTAGTCTCTCCTCAACCTAAAACCCATCCAAAGTCTTCAAGCAGCAATGCAACAAGACAGGAGCGTCACAGTCCCTGCCCTTCCCAGAGAGTATGGAATCTTTATGAGCTGAACCGGAAAACACAGCTGGCTTTAAACAAATCCACAATAACCAACTCTGGCTTTTCAGGTTGATGGTTAAACGGGTCAACATTCGATCTAGTCTCAGCAACAGTGAACAGAGAACAAACAGTGGTTTGTTTGAGTTTACTATTGTCATGTTTGAAAGTGTTTGAATAATAGGATGAATCTGGTGAAATAATCAAGAATCTGGTGCTTTTGAAAAACTGGACTTTTTTGCCATTCAGGTAGCATTTCCTGCACTTTATGAAGAGGGTCAGTCTTTCCCAGCATGTCCGACAGAGGCTGAGGATGAAACAAGGCCTTCAGTCAAAGGGATTTCAGCTCCAGTCTGGCTTTTGGACTGAAACTTGAACGGCTGCACCAGAACGCAGGAAACTAAACTTTGCCGGCAGATATAGAAGTTTGAGTTCTGAGGGATCTGCAAGCCTCTGAATTATCATACGACACATCTCACAGTGGACCTTGCTTCCATACTGACAAACGGGTCTGCAATCTGCCCTTGGTTCTCCTGTATTTAATGGTAGACTGAGATGGTGCATTACAATCTGCATAACTCTCATTTAAATGTCTCTATTAAACAGATCAGCAGTTATTCAAAAGGCTGTTAGTTATCCATACTGGCGAAGCTGGAAAACCACTGAGATCCTTTAGTGATGAATCAGCCAAACTGTTGTCTCAACAGGACAGCTGGAATCTCTGAAGCTACATTCACACCAGTCTCAGCAACACACATTCAAGTGACCACTGACTTTGACCAATCAGAGACCCAGTCTGGCAGTGACGTACGAATGGCGACCCTTTTCAGAAAAAGAAGCCCCTCCTTGCTTGTCCAGTGCAAACACCACAGCACGATCAAGAAGGTGCGTTCTTGAACGTGCATCAAATGCTCAGTGTGCTCCCTCCATCCAGAATGACAGCTGTCTTTCAAAAAAGAACACCCTCCAGTTTGCTTACTTGCCACTCCGACTAATCAGGCTAGGTTTTAACATCTTTAGCGAATGTTGGTTCCACCGAATGTGTCGTGCTTGAAAAACCATGGTGGTTGTAATCTTTTTTCCTGTGGTTCTTACAGTAAATGAGCTTCCAGGATGCAGGCATGAATGACAAGATCCTGATTGAAATCCATGAAGGCTTTTATTTTCCTGCTAAATTATTTACACTTTCAACTAAATCCCGTTTGTTGGAACACATTTAATGAAGTCCATCTTTGTCATTGGCTCCCTCCCTTTTTTCCTAATTAGTTGGTGCTAGAATATTTTAAAGGTAGCCTTATGTAATTATTGGGACACAATCCGTACTGTGTAATATAAAGACTGGAAGAGATTCATTTTCTAATAAAGGCTTTGGCGTTTTTTTAAACATCTTTATTGCTTAGCTGTTTTTTTTTTTTTCAAGAATTCTCCACAGAAAAGGATTTTTTGAAGATGCTGAGCACCTGCAGACTCTATGTGCACAATTCATTCCGGTTCCAGCTCCAATAAGGTGTGTTGAATCAAGGCGGCGTCTTTGACAGGGCTGCTGTGCTTAAAGGTCATATTTGATGTGCAGATGTGTTTGTCTATGCAGTCAGAATGCTGTTGGCTCTGCTTTGGAACCCGGCAACTGTGCAATAGGCATTTGATGCTACATTAGATCCAGAACATTCCTCATTTGAACACAGAAGCATTTGGCTGGAGACCTCTTTGCTGAAGCCTTGATCAGACACCGATGCCACACCAACACAGTTTAGGTTTTCCAAGAGAGCATGGCTGCAGCTGAAACAAAGACTGCGAGTTTTAATGCAACACCATCGTCATTACAGTGTTCCTAAACAACATGGATTGAACAATTGAAACAGAAAGAATTGGAGATGTCAGATTCACATTTGATTGTGGTGTTTTAAGGTTTTTTTGAATGCAGCTCCACTTTCCAACATTCAGCTACTAACTAGTAGCTGCACAGAAAAACCAAAGTGATTTGAAGTCATGCATGACAGGAAAAGACAGGTTTAAAATGTCTTTGTAGAGCAGGTTGATGGCAGTCTTTGGGGCTTGTTTGAGCCCACCGTCAGTTGTAGAAGCCGCTGGTGTCTGCAGCAGCACTCGCTGAACGACGTCTACGCTCATTCTAAAACCCCTTCAAATGTTTTTACAGTGCTTTACAGCAGTGTCCCGTCAGTTTTCTTAAGTCTCTTGGATCGGGTGTCCATATGGAAGCAGGCGCTGCTCACCACTCTCAGACTTCTGGAAGGCCCTAACGCAAGGTCAGGACAGGCTGAGATCTGGAGAGTGTCACTGAGCTGCGACCTCTCATGGGTTTTTGTAAGAAGAAGACTTCTTCCCACTGACCATGTAGAGAGGTTGAAGTCTCCTTAAACACGTGGATGGATCACAAAGGCCTGGTGGGCCAGATGGGCCCCTTGGACCTGCAGGTCCCGGGAGCCCGGGACTTCCCGCCTCCCCGGGTTCTCCATTTTTGCCATCTTTCCCAATGCCAGGAACACCAGGAACACCAGGAGAGCCTGAGGCAAAAGCAAAACAAGAACATGTTGATTTTCTTCCATCTCATAGCTTTCGTGACAGCTTAGTGTAACTTTTTGGTTCATCCCAGGCTTCCTAAAACATTGTACATTTCTTTTTAGGTATTTTTATTTCATTTAATCTTTCACTGATCCTGTTGTTCCTCTCTGAGCTTTTCCCTCCACAGTCCAGCCAGAGCCTCCAGGAAGCAGATCAGCTTTTCCTGGAGGAACCGAGCTTCAGGAGGAAGCTCAGAGGAGAACAAGCATTTGGGTCTGTGTACTGAAGCTGTGGGAGTCTGTTCCCCTGAACGTCAGATAGGCTTCCACATGTTTTATAACCCAGCTTTTACAACCAAGCTTTTAACTTAGCAAAGTCTTCTCTGCTGTTGCTTTTGAACTGTTCAAATTAGACTTTTCTGTTTGATTCATTTATTTAAAATTGTAATGTCCACCTCCTTGTTTCTGCTGTGGCTGTGTCCTAATGTGATTTTTAAATAAAGTTAAATTGGCTTGTGGTCTTCCAGGAAAATCCCACCCCGTCTGAGAGCCCTATCATGCCCACTGGAGCTTCTTGTTGAGCCTTGGTTCTTCATCCAAAGACCTTCTTCAGTCTGAGTGAAAGCTGGTTTCGTTGGTCAGAAAGAAGTTTGAACAGAAATGTTGGACTCAGACAGGATCTTTCTTGCTTTAACAGAGCTGTTTTGTCAACAATGTCCAGAACCTCATCATTGGTCAGACTAAGCATAAAAACCATCACCCCAATGATTCATGGGTAACTTCATGAACTGAAACATCTCAGATCTATGAAGCTTACCTCTCTGTCAACTTATATCAGACTGAAGATGTTTGTTGGATGAAGAATGAAGCCTTTCAGCTCCACTAGAAGAAGTTAGTTAGCATGTCATATAATTCCACTTGGATGACTGAGAACCTTCATCCACAAATCTCATCCAAATGAATGTTTGAAAAATGAAAGTTTAATGAAAATCATGTCATACTGTGGGAACATTATTTCCAAAGAGGACTGTGTTTCCTACCAGATGACACTAAAATGCAGACTTCAGCCATAAAACATGATAGATAGATTGAATTTTAGCACATTTAAAAATAATTTTTGAACACAACAAAATAGTCTTCTGTGTTTTTTGCTTGTAATGAATATATTTTAACAAACGAGGGAAATCATGTAAAACGCTGACAGCTAAGTGGAAGGTTAGCTGATTTTGAGAAATCCTTTGATTAAAACAAGCTGTCAACATGTGCCTGTGAATCTGCACATTAGAATTATTTGGAAAATCCATGAATGGCACATCACAGGCAGGTGATGCCACAAAACAATGCTAAGGTTAAACAAAGAGAAGCAACAGCACCAACCAAAGCAAAGAGCAGAGCCATTGAATGAGCATTTCATGAATCATTGTCCTCTTCTGTGGAAAACTGGTTTGGATCAACTTAGTAAGAGTTTACCACAATTATGGTCACAGTGTTTTGCTTGCACCCTCATCCTAATCTTAGCACCTGAAACACACCAGTGTAAAGGTGCATAAAGGTGCACACACACCGGCCGCGTCGACTCACGAGCAAGAGGCCACTTTCAATGAAAAGTCAATGCAAACGTGCGCACACCAGAATTCTGGACCGCCGCGTCTGGAAGGCATGTGTGCGCGCTTTGCTATGCAAGTTTTAAAGTCGGGTCGCAAGCTCTACGAACAAAGCAGGCAGGGATGGAGCAGAATCTTCAACCTGTTGGACATTTTCATGCAGAATCAGCACTGTGACCAATCAGCGATTCGGATTTGGGAGTGGCGTGTGAGTAGCGTCCCCATCAAGACACGAAAGTGCCAACTGTTGTAAACATGATCAAAAAAGAGAAATGAATAATTGCGCTTTGTGCCCAGTCGGGTTTACTATGACTCCAAGACGGACATTTAAAGGAACAGAGCTGGCAAAACAAAAAGCCTGGAGCAAGACTGGCTGGAATTGCACTGCTTTGACTTTGCGCACCAAGTCTCTACCTATTTCAGGTGTTGACGAGCGCTGGAAACAGTACAAACATTAAAGTAGAAGAGTCCCTCCCTGCTACCTGCGTGACCCCAGTGGGCCGCTGTGGATGCTACCTGCTGACTGTGTGTTCATAAAACCTGCATACAGCGCCTTCTTGAACACACCACACACAGTGCATTCAAACCAAACGTGATTTGCGCTGCGGAGGCAGCCAGTATCAATGTTAAGGCGCAATTTGAACGGCCAGCGGGGAGCTAAAGTCTGGCAACAGAGTGGTGGCAGGCACTGTGAGCCACAGGGAAACAAAATCTAAACTCTGGAGAGGTCGCTGCATCATGTCAACCAATCAGGGACTCAACTTTGGGCGTTTTCAGATGACAGCTGGAAGGATTCACATCCAATTTGGTGGATCGGATCTCCTGAACTTCCATTTAATTTCTTAACCTGCTGTATCTCTTTCGAGGATGCAGGGTTTCCTGAAACTGCCCTGGCTACTGTTGGGTGAAGGCAGGTACATTTTGGTGCTAAACTATACAAACAACAGGATGTTTCAACAGAAACACTTGATTCCTGTTTAGAAACTATGAAAAGTTCACAGGTGAACAAATCTTTTTGTGTCAAGAAGAGTGAACCCTGAACTATCAGCATTTCATGCTTAGCTGTCTTTATTAAGTGACAAATACCACCATGACTTCAGCCGCTCTTGAGACAAACGTTGTTTGTCCTGCGTGTAGCTTTCTTCATAATTGAAAGACCCCGGGTTCGAATCCTACATCAGGCATTGTTAGTTTGTTGAATCTTGTTTTCGTGAAATTACTCAACACACATTACTATAAACATTAATCAAAAACATCAGGATAATTCTTCAGATATTTAATGTCATTACAATGTCTTGCCTTTATAGCCATGAGTTGTTTAGTAAGACATAGTTAACACAAATAAATGTAGTCTTTGAAAGCCTTGGTTTAATATTTGTTGTTGTTTTTAAAAAGATGTTTATAGGAATAAATAAAAATCATGTATTCTTTATGCTTATTTAAAAGCAACCATGTATGTAAAAAATAAAAGTGGACTTCAACCCAGTTACTTCCGGTATCGATAGATTACAAGCACACGACACACAAGAGCAATTACATACAAGGAGTGTTTTTTTTTGTGGGTTGATGGTTTATATATTGGTTAATATATTTTGAAGGGCCGTGATCTACATGGAGACGTGATCACCAACGTTTTGTAGAGCTCTTAAAAAAAAGACTGATCTCTAAACATCATCCATGTTTTCCATGCATTGTCAATGAAATGCAGACATCGCTCCTACAGTGATCTGGCCAAATACATTAGCTGGTAGCTCCTCCCACACGCGTCCGGGGCGGTGAGCTTAGGGAACCTCTTCTTGCCACGCGGTGAGCGGGGAATTTGCCGCATGGCGAAAGAGGGGCAGGACACGAGAATTGGCAGCGCGAATCGCGTTCAGTGTGAATGCACCTTAAGAAGTAAGGCTAAGCCAAAGTTGTTGCCATTGAACATTTAACCAAAATGATTCCATGTTCTGATATAAGATGGAATGGTATAGTCAGATACGACTGATGCCTGTCAATGATGATGATGATGATGAGGGCTAATATAAGAGGAAGAGAGGTTTACCTGATGCACCTGAGCTTCCTTTTATTCCCACTCCATCCTCGCCCTTGTTTCCTTTGTCTCCCTTTTCTCCAGGATCTCCTGCAAAGTACAAAGACAAAGGGTGAAGAGGTGGTTTGCCAGCATGGATCCCAAATCTAATGTGCCTCCCTCATTTTAACTACATGTCCACAGTTTTAAAACTACAAATAAACTAGATAAATGTGGTTGTATGCTGGGAAATGTCAGCTTTTTGGAGTCACACATTTGTTGTGTGACTTTTATAAACACACAACAAAAAGACTTGACACTATCTCATTTACATGAAAACTGGAAACACGAAATATCTCAAGTACTCAGAAAATAATTGAACATTTGGTGTGCAATTGAACAACCTTAAACACCTATTCCAATGAAAATTGTGTTTTTTAACATGTTCTTGTAGTCTTTTTGTCATAATGGAGGACAGACAGGACATATAAAAGAATTTAAGCTTAAAACTGCCTTTTATTTCTTTATGCAAATTAAGCATAAAAAAGCTTGGATTTGTGAAGCAGCAAATGGCCCACCCAAGTTAAAAGGCGGGCCACAAGCTTTCTGCTTTGCCCCAATTATGATGCATCCACTTGCAGGCAAATAGATAACAGTACATTAGCGTTTCCGTCTGAGCTGGTATCTGGCTCTAAACTGTCTGACTAGATAATCCCAGTATTGCTTGCCCTTTAAGCTTGGGAGTGTGGGGGGCTGTAAGCTTGCAGGAGAGAGAGATCGAACAAAGGTATGATGGGATATCAGAGGAGGGTTACTTCCGCACCAAAAGTCCCGCCCACAACTCTGAGGTGAATATCTGATGAACTCCTGCTGCTCTGCAGAAACTATGTCTTAAAAAACTTTTGATGTTGGCTTGAAAAGGGATTCATTAAAGGACCATTGGGAACTGAAGTGGGATTTTCCTGTAAACCTTTGTGTGGTACACAAAGCATCACTAGACCGTCGAGGTTTAGCCAAATACTTCATTTAAGTTATTCCATAAACAATTATATTAGCTCTGAATGTTACAGTTTAAAATAAAAAAGAAGAAAAGATGTTATAACAACTTTGAATGAAGAAAATGTTTGTATATTCCTTAAAAAGCTGAAGATAGAACCATTGGTCATCAAACACCTCTGACAGACTGACCTTTCTTCCCTGGTAAACCTGGAAGTCCAAAGAAGCCTGGAGGACCTTGAGGACCTGTTGGACCTGGAGCCCCCTTTGCTCCTGACTCTCCAGCTGGTCCAGGGGGTCCAGGAGGCCCTACCAGTCCAGGGGTACCAGGAGCACCAATGGCTGCAGGCCTCTTTAACAGCGCCTCCATGAACTCTTTGAGTTGTTCTAAATGAAGAAGCAACACTAGTGTTCAGATGTCTTACCATGGTCAATGTGAGTTCAGAGGGATGTGAAAGTCAAACTGCACCTTCAACAACTGCTGAGCACATTTCACGCAGCTTCTCATCATTCACTTTTGGGCCCTGTGAAAATCAACCTTGTTATAAACCATTACATTTAATTTGCAATCAGATCATAGGACACAATGCTACTGCTAACATGGCTAACAAAATAACTGGTTTCTATGAGAAATCGCGTTCAGAAATGATGCGTGTTGATGAAAGCCATCGTTGTGATCCAGTCATGGTCAGGATGGTGGGTGACTCAGCTGTGGACAATGACAACAGACTGTTTTTGTCTGTTGGGATGCTCTTAAAGTCATTCGCTAAGAATCATGTTTTTTTTGCTCATGCTCGTTTTGACTGAATGTAGCAGAATTTGTGTAAATATTTGTGTATGTTTTGTATGAGTATGATCTGTCATGTAATCTTATTAGACCCACCAGCTGAAAGGGTTTTTCGGTTGATGCAGTAGACTTTATTATGACCTCATCTTAACTTCCTGTTTTTACACAGCCAAGTGTGTCACCTACAGGCAAACCTCTTGGCCCTGGTGATCCAGGAAGGCCTGGTTCTCCTTCCGTGCCTCGAGCTCCAGCAGGACCTGCCAGACCCTGATGTCCTGGCTGGCCTGGTCTGCCCTCAGCTCCCGTGGCTCCTCTCTGGCCTTTTTCTCCACGCTGCAAACACAAATATCAAAACACTGTTCAACACCTTCTCACATTCATGTTATTGTTGTTGAAAGGCTATGGACATGTTAGAAAGCTCACCGAGAAGGAGGCAGAGATGTTTGTTCAGCTTAGCCTGTTTTACAACCAGCTATTGTTTACTTTTACATGTTTGACTTTTTGTTTCTTGCAATATACTGATGTCAGTCCAATGAGACGGCTATGACTGTGATATTGGGCTATAGAAATAAAATTGAATTGAATATGAAAGAAAAGAGAGAAAAGTCATTTGTGCTTTTCATATGGAATATGTTCACAATAGTTAAGTTACAAAAAACCTTTACATAGTACACACAATTGAATTGATATACAATAAAAGGTTTTTAATTTCTTTACAGAAAATGTTAGCCTGTCCATATCAACAGTTTGGACCCGTGAAATCACTTGTAAAGGCTAAAGAAAAATCAACCTAAATTTTAACAGAGTATACGTCTCCAATGACACACAAGTGATCTGCCACCAGATCACTACTGCTTGACAAACAGGAGAGCTACAAAAACTCATTGAATATTTGTTCTGTTTGAAAGAAGAAACTTTAGACATACCTCTCCTTTGACTCCAGGCACACCAGGAGGGCCCTAAAACAGACAGAATAAAGTTCTTAGATCAAAATATTAGAACATGACTCTTAAGGCATAAAGTGAAGACATGACGCAGTCAGCAGCAATACCTGATCTCCTTTGACCCCGGGGTCTCCTGGTAGACCTGTGTCTCCCTGATTTAAGGCAGTGATAGGTTTTACCATTCAAGTAGACGGTGAGGACTGTTGTGTAGTGGCAATGGGTCTTACCAAACTTCCTTTAGGTCCCTCTGGTCCGATGGGCCCCTACACAACATCAAACACAATCACATAATTAACTGACCTCTTACTTTCAGTACATCAGAGAAATTCTAAAAAAAAAAGGAGGCTCATCCCACCTGATCACCTTTGTGTCCAGTATGACCCTTCAATCCTTTTTCTCCTTTGTCCCCTTTGTCTCCTTTGTCCCCCTGAAAGTATCTGCTGTGTTTTAACTTTACATGCTTTTTTTAGAGAATGGAACACACATTTCTTCTGCTCGGATATTCTTTAAACTCTGATCTGATGCAATGCATGGTCCAAATACACCTCTATGTCATAAGATGTTTCTACCAAGAGTGCAAATTAGTTTTTCATGTCTAACCTGGATTCCAGGTGGACCAGCTGGTCCCACTGGCCCCTGTTTTCCTGTCTCACCCTGTAAAGCCAAACATTTCCAAGAGGGTCACACATCAAGTTTAGGATGACTTGTTTGGATTCAACGTTTAAAACTGAAAGAAGCACAACACAAAACCAGAATGTTTGGAGTTGTGTAAAAGTGACGGCAAACCCACAGGTCCTCCTTTTTCTCCAGGATTTCCATCCTCTCCATCTTCTCCAGGTTCTCCGGGTTTTCCAGGTAATCCCACTGGTCCAACTGGTCCTTCAGAGCCAGGCTCACCCTAAATCCACAGGATCATTGATGAGCAATCATTTAGAAATGGTCTTTTCTTTTATAAATCAACCCCAAAAAGGGAACAGACCTGAGTACATAAAAAGTCCAAAGTATGTCACTGATGCTTGTTGCATCACACAGGGGATAAACATCCTTACCTTTTCAGCAGGTGGTCCTGCTACCCCCTGCTTCCCTGGGAGTCCCTAAAAGCATAAAAAAAAACAAGAGAGTGACTTTGGTGTAACCACAACACAAAATAACCCTTTTTTTAAAACTGTGAGAAAAACTATACATTCTACATCTTACAAATACATTTGTGTGCTGTTGTAGCACAACCCTGTTTTTACTCAGGAGAACCCACTCAGAACCTGCTCAGAACGCACCCAGAAGCTTTAGAAAAGAGCAGATAACCAGACTGTTACCACTTTTATTGAATGCCTTCAATTAAATCATAATGAGATTACATTGAACTGCAGGCAGTGAGAAGAAACAGAGCCAGACTTACTGGAATACCCACAAGCCCTCTGACACCAACAGCTCCTGGAACACCAGGCTCCCCCTGATGAGAGAAACACATGGATTTGCAAACATCCCATCCCAGGATGAATGCTCTGCTCTAGCATGTCCTACTGGTGTCAGGTCAGGTAAAGCTCAGGATCATCTCAAACTGAGATATGAAGACATTATGTTTTTGTGAGGCGAGTTAAAAATGTTATTCCTATGGACAAGAGGCGCCAATCCCTTCAGACTGCTCGAGCGGGAAAGCCCTCAAATGTCTCAAATGAGAATTATCATTAGGAGTCTACATGATTAGGAGATGACTATACACCACACCAAAGTCAGGAACCAACGTTTTTAGGGGACCACGAAAAACTGCAGCAGGTCCATGTCATTCTTTGCCTACGTGACTGCTTTCACGCCTGTAGGTTTCAGCAATGTTGTATCTTCTTCATTCAGTCAAATTCTTTTATCCATCCATCCATCCATCATTGGGCGGCCGTGGTGCAGCGTTAGGGTGGTTGGCCTCTGATCGGAAGATTGCAGATTCCCCCTTACCCGCCCATGTGTCAAAGTGTCCTTGGAAAACACTGAACCCCATATTACCTGTGGTGGAAAGTTGGCGCCAGTGTTTGGCAGCAGAGCCATCAGTGTGTGAATGGGACTGTGACTGTAAAGCACTTTGAGCCTTCAAGGAATGTTGAACGGCGCTATACACGTATCCGCCATTTACCATCCATCTTAGGAACCTGCTGCATCTCTTTCAGGGTCATGGGGTTGCTGGAGCCAAACCCAACTACTGTTGGGCAAAAATGGGTTACACTCTGAGCTGGTTACCAGTCCGTCATAGGGCTATTCTTTAATCCCCAGTGACAAAAATCTTACAGCTGAGAGCAATTTGGGCCCGGGGTGTCATAGGAAGGAAGTTTGACTCCCAGTGCCAAGCTGAATATGTTTACAGATAGTTCCTACTTCAGAACAGTAAAGCTTTGATGGCATTCAGGGATAACCTTGGGACCAGTAGCTCCAGGAAGTCCATCCAAGCCATCTTTGCCAGGTTCCCCCTGTAAGAGCACATAGAACAGTTAGACCATGACCTGCTCAAAACATCTCTGAGCTTTGTCATCAAGCGTTAGCATACCCACCGCTTCTCCTTTTTCTCCTGACACCCCTGGCTCTCCATTAGCTCCTACAGCTCCCTAATCAAGATCAAATCATTATTTTCCCTCCAATCTCTTTTGGGTGCTGTGAAACAGTTTACAGGACTCACATCATCTCCTTTGGGACCTGGCAAACCTTGTCGTCCTCGAATTCCCTCCAGTCCCTGAGAAAGTAATAAAGACCGTGACCTCAGTGATAAAGACTAAAAGAAGGAAGAGCAGAACCTGGTTCATGAAAGTCTGCTTACAGGAGCCCCAGGTGGGCCCGTGGGTCCAGGGATGCCGTTATACCCAGGAGGACCCTAGAGAAAGAAAGGAGTTCAATTTAAAAAAAAAAAAAAAGATTTCCTATGAGGGATCCCTGCCCTCTGAGCAACACTTACTCTGTCTCCTTTCTCTCCAGGAGTTCCAGGGAACCCAATAGGTCCTCTTTGTCCCTAAAATGTCAAACGTATGAACTTCTTTTGACACGTTGGGTCAATAAAAACATATTTCCACATGTGATGCACATAAACAATAATAAACTCATCCTACGTCATCTCCCATGCGGCCTGGTGGCCCCTGAGGACCTGGTTCTCCAGCATCACCCTACAGAACAAACAGGAATGAAATCATGCGAAAAATCACACTTATGTTAAGGAACAGCTGCTCAGACTTTAGTCTTCAGTCTCATACCTTTTCTCCTGACTCTCCATCTTTCCCAGGATCACCTGCTAAGCCTTTGTGTCCCTAAAACAGTGACAGTAAAATCTGAATCGAAACACAAGGCACAAAACAAACAATGTGCTTTATTTTGTTTCTATCTTCTTTTTTGAAGCATCAAACATCAGTAAAGTTTGAATTTGGAAAACTTTGATCTTGTTAGAAGATCATTGTACTGAAAGAGAATCTCAACAGAAGTTCATTCAGTTCAAGCTAACTGTAGATCTAAAATGTTGCAGTAGCTCTGATGTTTTAAACAAAACTGGGTCTAAAACCCCACAGTAGTGGGGAATGTGTCGGGTAACTGTTGGAGTCAGTCCTGGGGTTGGGTTAACCCCACTCTGTCTATCGGGGTCTGTCCTAAAGAGTTTGGGAGTGGAGGTGTTGTAACACACCTTAGGTTTTTGGTATTAGGGATACAGATCTGTTTCATACTTGATTTTTGTTCATTTTAAACGATCCGATTCACTGATCTAAGATCAATCCAGAACATCTTCATCCAGAACTTCAACAGTGTGACTCAGAGATCAATTCCTGCTACTGAACAGTACAGCTGAAGTTTTCCAGATTCTTGTGTTTCTTCAAGATAATCAAGTGTAAATAAATATGTGTCCAAACAAACAAGAATGAATGTCAAATCCATTCCCATTTGAGTTTGATGAAGTTCATTCCACTGTTGTTTTTCCACATCAGAATAATCCAAAGGAACATTATTAGAACATTCTAGCACACTGTATGGTCACATGACTGTAAATTTAAAGTGTTTCCACACATTGGACTGGAATGATGGTTGATCAGTTTCTGCTGCATCACGTTTCTTGTCTGCTGTGGTGGACTTGGTCGTTTCTACATTACTGCACCTCAATCCAAATGGTGTTTTCCATGTATTTTCCATGCTTTCCATGTATCTTAGAATGGCACAGGCCAAGTCGATTCACGATTTGCCTCGAACAGATCAATCTGGCTGGACCAGAGGAATAGAAATTGATTCATTGATTAAGTCAATTCATCAAAACACCTCTACTTGGAAGACTAATGTGTAAAGATCAGGGCTCATGTACAAAATCTTTTTTATGACTAGATGGAGCTAATGTATTTCCAAACATTTCTGTTGTGGATGACAGTAAACTTTTCCTCTGCTTTGCTCTAAATTTCATTATCATGGTGACAGGATGTTAAGTGTTATGGTGAAATGTGTGACATATAATGATTTCCTTTCTTCACTGAGATCACCAAATCTACCAAAGAGAAAACACGTCAAAGTAACTCACAACTTTTCTTGGTGTCTTCTTGTCAGATCATTTAAAGTTTAGGAGACCTTTGAAATGTGGACGGTTTGTCTGAGAGTCAGAGATCAGTTTCACAAAGCATTTTGCATTTTTGATTTTGACGGGTTAAGCCCAGCTTTCATGTTGGGATCTTAGTTTAAGTAATCGATCAGGACCCCAGAACTTTGATTGACTGTGAGAATCCTGAGACGTGTAGGAGTTTTGATGGTTTCTAGAAGTGTTCAGGGGTCATCATTGGAAGGAAGATGAGCAAAAAAAGATGGAATAATTTGTAATCCTAACAAATCTTCCAATTTTGACTTCAGTGCAGAGGCTCAGGCCTTAATGCTTTTGTCTGGCTGGTTATGCTCTTCACCTTCATCCCTGGTAGTCCAGGTATCCCCTGAGGCCCGGCAGGACAGGAAGCAGGACACTAGAAACACAGAGTATCAGTACATGTAGCTGTTGCACAGCCTCTTCATCTTCATCACAGATAAGTTAAGGCCTGCAGCCCACATGCCATGCATCAGGAAACCTAGAGAACACCAAAACACTCACAGCTTCCCCACTTCCCTCTGCGCTGGCACCAGGAGGCCCCTAAAAGATGGCAGAGTGACAGAAAACACCAATGGGGGAGGGCTTCAGATGTCCCCAAAATACACCCCAGCACCCATCACAAAGTGAGATATGAAATGTTGCATGCACCATCATACCATGCTCCAGATTCAACACAAAAGCTGAGTTCAGGGAGGAACATGAACTTTTTACAGAGAACACACGTGGGTGTCAAGTCACTGTGGTTTCTTACCACGGGCCCTGGAGGGCCAGGGGGGCCAGGAGGCCCTGCAGTGCCAGGAGTCCCTCGAGGTCCAGGTGCGCCCTACAGTTTCATGTTTGACATTAAAGAAAAAAATGATAACATCAGTAAATAATGAGTCATCTGATGGAGAAGGTTCTGAAACATCTGTTTGAGCTGTGATGACATTTCTCCAGCAGACCCAGTTTCAGGAGATATTCAGGGAACATTTGAACACATTTTGATTAAAAAACCAGAGCGGCGTTTCTCCGATCAAAGCAGATGAATTTGTTTGGGTGCAGTAACACCTTCATCCACTGAAAGACACATCCTGGTTGTTATTCCAAGTACAGTGATGTGAAGATGTTGTCACAACTGTCTTTATGGGTGGATCCAGACTGTCTGCAGGTGAAAATTGGCAGCTGTAGGTGACCCGAGCAAAATATCAAGGTTGTAGATCAGTTGAGTCAACCACTTGTACGGGTGCATGTATCTAGGCTTTGGATGTGTTTAAGTCTTCTGTGAGGTTCATCCTTTTGGTGCACTCCTGCTAACACAACAGCTGGTCTGTTTTAGACCGCTTGCATTTGTGTCAGGTTCAGCAGCTGCTGTTCAGGCAGCAGAAAAAAAATTCCAGCTGCTGACAACAGCAAAGAATTCAGCTTACAGAAGGTTTGTTTAACTTCATTTGTGTTAAGTTCGAGCATCAAAAAGTTTTTAGTTAACAGGTTGAAAGAACCAGACATAATATTTGCACTGGGGCCTAAAAACCCCTGGCTCAGTTTGGAACCTAAACACTGCGGTCAGGTTTAGGCAGGTTTAGTCTTTCAGGTGTTTGTAGGTTGTAGACAAAACCAAATGATAGAAAAAAGGCAGCAGCAGAACATTTTCATGGACATTTTGGAATAAACCAGAAGAAAACAGTTACATTTAGGTATGTATTAGATCTATTCAAATGGATTAGCTTTAGGCTCCAGTGAATTTAAGTCGCATTGGTAGAAGATTCTTTTAAAAAGGAAAGACTTTGTTAAGTTTTGTTCCCTAAAACAAAGAAGCCTCCTGGTTATTTATAGCAGGTTTTTTAGGAACTGATAAGCCATTGTTCAATCAATAACCCCTGAACCTCCAGCCTCACTTTGCTCCTGCTAGAAACTAATGCATTTAAAGAAACCATTCTGACCTCTGGTCCAATGTTTCCTTCGTCTCCTGGGGTTCCCGGCTTCCCGGGGGGGCCCTGTTCACCGAAACAGCAAGCTGTTATCATAAAAGGCAACGTGGACTGAAGCACAGAGAATGTAGCAAACATACCGGTGGTCCCTCGCTTGTTGGCCCCTGTGACAGAAGAAACATCAACTGTTCATGCCAATATTAACATTTCTACACATCTGTTACCATGACAACATAGATTTCCACTTACAGGAGGACCGGCAGGGCCAGGAAAACCAGGAAGTCCCTGCAACCACAGATGAGGAAAAATCTCTCAGGCCACTCAGGTGTGACAAAACAAATGAAAGAACCGAGCAGCAGAAAGATCCGATCTGGAGGGGAATTAATCTGGACTTACCCTTTCTCCTACTGGTCCTCTGGGACCTATGGGTCCAGGAGAACCCTGCAAACAAAAAGGTGCAGTTTTGTTCCCTTGATCCCAACAGCCTCATGCTCCTCCCACACACCTCACTGACAAACATGCTCTCACATTTTTATGGACTTGGGTCTAAAGAATGTGCAAAGACATTCTCCCTGTATCAGAGTACACATAAAGTGAGGGATGTTCCTTACCGCAGGTCCAGGAAGACCAGGCAGGCCTCTCTGCCCTGGAAGACCGATCTCTCCCTTCTCCCCTTTGCTGCCCTGAGAAAGAGAAGCAACAGGAGTAAAACAACCATATCTGCGTCTTGCATCTCTCCACATTGTTGCTAAGATACAGTGAGGCACATTTAGCCAACATTTAATCAATGATAGGTGAGCCGCTCTGTGTTTGGTAGATCAACCACAAGACAAGCCTGTGGATATGGAACAGATGCACAACTGGAGGAGCTGCAGGCACCACAAAACATCAACATTTAGAACAGATCCACTTTGATGGTGTTATTCTCTACTCACTCTGCTCACTTTAAAGCTGTAATAACAAGGAACAAAAGATGTTATCATGTTAAACCCTGGCTGGGTGTGGGGACCAATCCATCTATCCATCCATTCTTCCATCCATCCATCCATTCTTCCATCCATCCATCCATCCATCCATCCAGCCATCCATCCATCCATCCATCCATGCATTCCTCCTTTCATCCATCTATCCATCCATTCTTCCATCCATCCATCCATCCATGCATTCCTCCTTTCATCCATCCATCCATCCATGCATTCCTCCATCCATCCATCCATCCATCCATCCATCCATCCATCCATCCATCC
>BSAI01000019.1:3318421-3368034 GCA_036245035.1 Adrianichthys oophorus
ATCCATCCATCCATCCATCCATCCATCCATCCATCCATCCATCCATCAATGCATTCCTCCTTTCATCCATCTATCCATCCATCCATCCATGTATTCCTCCATCCATCCATCCATCCATCCATGCATTCCTCCATCCATCCATCCATTCCATCCATCTTCTGCTTGATCGGAGGCGTGTCCGGACTTCCCCCTCCACAGAAATTGTCTCAAGTGCTGCTGGTGGAACCTTAGGGGCCTCAGAGGCATGCCATGAGGCACAGTCCCTCCTGTGTGTCCAATATTTTCCTCCAGAGAGGAGGAATGGAAATTAGAAAGGTTTATTGGGTATGAGCCCACATCAAGCCAAGTTCCACATAACAAACACTTCCTGTCTTTAAAACTTAGATCTTTTTTTTGTTTTAACCCATCACAAAATTCCTCTTTGATTTACAAAAAATTTTTTATATGAACTTTTATCAAATATAAAATATTAAGCAGTTCAAACTTCTTTTGTTATTCATTCATTCATTTCCAATCCGCTTTATCCCTTTTGGGGTCACGGTGTTGCCGGAGCCTAACCCGGCTACTCATGGGCGAAGGCAGGGCACACCCCTGGACTGGTCGCCAGTCTGTCGCAGGGGCCACAAACACACACCCATGCACACTCACATGCACACCTAGGGACAATTTACAGTGACCAATTAACCTATGAAGCATGTTTTTGGACGGTGGGAGGAAGCCGGAGTCCCCGGAGAAAACCCACGCATGCACGGGGAGAACATGCAAACTCCACACAGAAAGGTCCCCCAGCCAGGACTTGAACCGGGAACCTTCTTGCTGTGAGGCAGGAGCGCTAACCACTGCACCACCGTGCAGCCCCTATTTCTTTTGTTAGTTTTGTGAATTAAGAAAACATATGGATAAGTTAAGTTTTGTCAAATGTTTCTGCAGATTTAAGCTCATGATAGTTTCATGGACACTGTTGATCAAACTGCAGTAGACCTGTGCCACGTATGGAGACACTTTGGCGCGTCACATGACTGTTCCAGTTTCTGGGGTGTAGTTGATCTGTGCAGCACGCTGCACAAATCCAAATCCTCTGCTGGCTTTTGAATGTTTTGGCCCCATAGTGAGTGAGCTTCTGTTTGAGTCTTCATCAAACTTCCTGAGAGATTCTTTACAAAGTGTCTGACCTCAGTTGACATCCAGCTTGTCCAGTTTTTATTGTTGGAGTGTGTTTTCTCCTAAAGTGCTGACTCATTACTCCTAATTCAATGTCATAATGAATGTGGAATTTCAGTGAGACTATTTGATGTTGGGATATTAAACAGAAAAATCCCTGCTGCTGACGCAATTACCGGAGCACCGGGACTGCCAGGAGAGCCAGGAAGACCCTGAGGAAAAAACCCAAAGAGTTAAAAACCCATGAAAGCCAAAGAAATGAAGAGATGCACTTGTTCTGGAGGACGAGCGGGACATTCTCACATCTCTTCCATCCCTGCCGTTTTCTCCTGGGGACCCCCTGGGGCCTTCTGGACCCGGGCTTCCTGGGGGACCTGGAACTGATTTGTCAGGCTGGGAGGGAAAGGAACAATGAGAAAATGGAACGGATCCTGAAGAAGTTAGTACAACTTTGAATGTAAGAATTTCTCCTCAATGCTCCGATAACAGAGCATGAATCTAGAAATAAACTGTGAACACTGCTCTGAAAATCTTAGCTTTTAAAAAGTTTCCTGTTTAGTGGAGTTCAGACACCAAATATTATTGCTTAGATGCTAAAATCAGAATAAGGGACTGTTCCGTGAAGTGTTCTTCATCCTAATCAAACCACTCTTATAACTTTCTTCCTTTGGATTGTGATTATGAAAGATGTCAATCAAAGCAGCAGGATGTGACACCACTATAGTTCTTTTGCAGCCCAGACCAAACATGCAAATCCTTACAGTGCAGTAAAAGTATAAGCCCCCTTTTACAGTTATTTTTATTCTGCATTTGTTGCATCTAAATGACTCAAATCATCAAACTATTTTAAGACAAATGTAACCTGGAGTCCTTGAAAACTGCAGCTTTTAGGCGGTAAACCCAACATGGATATTCACGTTTTTGTGTTGAAGCTCATGATTCTTTGGTCCATCACCTATGATAGCTGATCCAGATTCTGAAGCTGCAAGAGCAGCTAACACCATCACAATTCCACCACCATGCCTGGCAGTGTTTTTGGAATTACGTTAGTCTCATTTATCTGCTAAGAATGTGTCCAAACATTGAGAAAAGGTCCATATTTTTCTCCTTGAACTCTCCCATGGATCCATGAGAGTCCCAAAGTCTCTTTCCAACTGTAGAATCATGAACTCAGGTCTGAACTGCTTTTCATCTTCTGCTGCTTTAATGACCTTCTAGGCGACTTCCTTAGTTTAGATGGTTCTGGAAGGTTTTTCTCCATGTGTTGATACTTTCACAGCTCCACAATTTATGATTGCTTTTGTCTGATATTAAATTTACTTTGATGATTTGAATGATTTAAGGGAGGGGGTGGGGGTTGTACGCTGTTGAAACAACAGTGACTCCTTTCCACAGCAAACAATACAAGTAATTCCTAGACAAGTGAACGAACAAAACCTCAACCACAAAGAAGCTGTCAGGTAACTGAGCACCTGGTTAAAAAAACAGACAAAAACAAAGGTAGAGAAGAGGAATAAATACCTCAGCATTGGCAAACATCTGCAGAAGCAAGAAAATCAGAGAAAAGGAGAGTTAGTTAAAGGAGTCGCCCCCCTTCACCAAAAGTGTCAGCTGAAGCACACCTGTTCATCATCATAGAAGTGAGTAATGACATGCTGTCATGTAAATATGAGCTCCCACCTGAAGAACTCCACATCCCCACGTTAGCCAGAGAGCTAATGGAGCTCACCAGGCCAGGAAATCTCTTCGTCTACAGTGAGAGGCAATTACATCTGGATGCATCTGAATGCATGAAAAGGCATGGATCCCCTAAAGCTAAAGGACTGTACTGCAGATGCTGCAGCGCGGGAGCTGAGAGGCAGCAGAGCGAGCTTTTTATTTGCAGCCTGTGTCTGGGATGTAGAGATCTCATTAATTGTGCTGCAGGCACAGAGAAAGGAAAGAGGATTTAATCATCAATGTTGTACATTTAGCATCGCCCTGCAGGTGTCTGCTTTTCATCTAGGAATCAAAAGTTTTCCTTAAATAGAAACTAAAATATTTTTTAAATATAGGTTCCCTCTCAAACTCTCTTCTCTTTGTTTAATAAAAAACAATTGGCACAATTTGCAAAGTTAAGTCTGGTTTTTGTATGTGCATGTCATCAATTATGATTCCTAGAGAGAAAATCAGCAGAAAACTGGACCAGCAGTTCATCCAAAAAACAGGAATCAGCCACGAAAACTGGATTTAATGACTTTTTCACACAAACTATAATCAGCTGTTTTCACAAACTGATTACAGTGTTTGAATGCAGTGATGTTGTTCTGAGGTGTTAGAACACCTCAGAACAACATTATGAGTCTAGTGAGGAGCATGAGGCGTCGCTGTCAAGCTGTCATTGCAGCAAATGGTGGAAATACCTGCTACTGACATGGTCAATGTTTGATATTTTGGGTTATCTTTATTATTGGCCTAATTGTTGGGGTAGCAAATATCAAACTAATGAAAATGTTATTTTTTCTTATTCATGATTTTTATCAAACGGAACTTTACCGTATTAAATAAAAAATTAAACCAAATCGGAGAAGCACTGATGTGAATAGCAATATATCTAAGTTATTGTGAGTAGTGTGAGCAGGAAACCGGCGCCGGCTCTCCTGATCACTGACCTGCCTTTCAGTTGAATTTATTCATGGAAAGGACATTTTGTGTAATCTACTGTGTGATGATTTTCCTGCCATGTCTGTTTAAAAAGGTTTTTATGCAGACGTTTTCACCCCACGTTCAGGTTTAGCATGTAGCTAACGTTCATATATCAACCCTCCATGGAATCTAGAGTAGACTCCAGTTTCCCGACTGTCAGCCGGTTTACTGAAGGAAAAACCCGGTTCTGGCAGCTGAGCAGACCGTGTTACTGTACCTCGGTGGCGGGCAGCTCGCTGCAGCTCTCTCTCTGGGCTCTCTTTGGGTCGCAGTGAATCAACATCCACTGAAGCTCAAACTGAGAAAGACACATTATTTTATTAGAAGTGCTGTCCCTGACAGAGGAGTCATCCACTGTGAGTCGAAAGCATCTATCTGTGTTGTGCTTCTTCATTTTCCAGCAGGGTGATTTTCAGAAGGGATTAGGTTTAGCTTTTTCCTGCATCCCAGTTGAGCAGCTTTACTGCGACTGCAGCACTTTAGCATTACTGTACAGCTCAGCACACAAAAACCTGAATCCTGCAGCCTCACTCACCACCACCGACGCGTCCGGATCCGAATCTAGCCGTCCAATCAGCGTGTCCCCTTCTGTGTTGATGGGGCCTTTGCCCTTGATGGGTTTCTGGTCCACAGGCTGGCAGTCCACGTATAGCGTGACCTGGTTGCGCTCCACGCCGATCATCACTTTGTGCCACTTGGTGTTGAAGAGAACCGAGAGGCCTGGGAAGGTGACGGTTTGCAGGTTTCCGTCCGCGCCCATCATGAAGTATTCCAGGGCCTGCTGGTCCCCGTTTAGCCTCAGTCCAGCTTGTTTGTTTCCATTCTCGTCCACTATTTGCCAGACGTTCCACACCTTGTTCACTGTGTTCTTGATCATACGGAAAGTGGCCATGAAGGAGTACTCATCCGGGAAACCGCGGGGAAAGTTCAGCCTGAGGGACAGATGAGGAAAGGACGTTTTCATCTTGTGAATCAAAGGTTTCTCCACCTTTTATTGAACTGCAGTTGAAGGAGACGCTCAGAAACACAGCCAAGCGGTTCCTCTCACCAAAGCTTTCATGTCAAACATAATTCATGATCAGAAAATGAGCACTTGTCAGCAAAACTGTCATCAAATCATGTGGATGAAAACAGCTCAAAGCTCTGTTGTCCCCATCTTTGAGATTGGAAGCAGAACTGCAGCATAAATCATTCTCCTCCTGGTTAACATCCACAGTCGGGGGTTTACTGACTTTTTCACAAGCCAGATTCACAGCAGGTGGAGAATTCATCGACAGACTTTTACTGCCTTGTAAACAATCAAGGTGAGGCACTAAAAGAGGGAGTTTCCTGCAGCCCAATAAACCAAATGAAGAGCTCTGACTTTAGCATTGCCAGAGGTGTCAAACTTGAAACATGTGGCTCTTTTGGCCTGCAGGAAAAAAGCCAAGGGTGCAGGTGAAGCTGAAGAGACTTCAAAGTGCAGCTTCTGCTAGTCATGAATGCAAGAAGCCTGAGTGGCATGAGGACAGGGTGCCAGGGGCTTATATAACAGCTCTACAGAGAGCTGGCATGCAGAGGAAGCATTAGCCTGCAGAGCAGAGCGCCACACTGGGAGAAAACAGAAGACATCTTTGGTTATGCAACCCCATTGAAGCCCCTGACCCACGTCCTCGGTCCCGTTTGAAAGGGGAACCAGGTGAAACATCACACCTTTAGCATCCAAACAGTAACCGGCACAGTTGTGTTTGGATCAGTCTGCCTCCCAGTGACTTTAAAATGTCTCATTTTGTCAAAATCAGAGAGACAAACCAAAGTGGAATACAGATTCATCCAAGTTTCTGCAATTTTCCTTCTGCAGAGAGTCATGTAGTGAGTTATCTGTTCATTGGTGGAGGATTTACAGACAGAACACAGTACAGGCCTCATCGGGAGTAGCTTTCTGCCAGCTTCAGCTTCTGTCGTGAAAACAGATGTGAATGTAGATCTGTACACAAACACTTGAAACTTGCAGACTGATACTAATTAGCAGAGTAGGAGACAAAGTGGAAAACACACTTTTCTGATATGAAAAAAGAGCTTCAAACCCACACACATACGAGGAGAATATGCAAACTCCACACAGAAAGTAACCCAGCTGGGATTTGAACCAGGGCTAACCACTACCCCACAATGCACCCATCACTATTCTTTAGGGATTCATTAATATAAATGATTTCAAACTTCATTCCCAACATCCATTTTCATGTTTCAGGCAACGTTTGAACAATGACAACAGTTTCAATAAAACAAAATCAAATCTGTTTTCTCCGCCTCAGGATGGGGATCTTCATCCTGGGAAGACAGCAGACCTGTAATTATCATCATCACAGTGAAGCAGCAATATTTCATGGTTTCCATGCTTCATCATGTAAAGGCTGAGGTGAAAAACGGCCAGACATTTGTGGAGCCACAAAGAAGGTTCCACCCCCAGTGGAGCCACAGTTGAACAAGAACAAACACTAAACTGTTTCTGTGTGAGACGCCACAAAGTGTCCGGGCATGTTCTTCATCTGCCAATTATAAGCTGCTCGCCTTGCAGTGACATCTGCTCCTGTAATAATGCAACATCTGCAGCAGGAGACCTCTGCTGGCTCTTTAGGGTGAGCTTTCCTGCTTCTCCTCAAACTGCCTCTTACTGTACTTACACAGTTGGAATTTGGAAGTTGGCCTCCCTGTCGAGGCGATAGGCCACCTGGAGAGGGGTGGAGCCATCCACCTTCCTCACACCTTTCAGGGGAATAACGTCGAGCTGGAACTGGGTGATCAGGTCAAAACCTGAGAAGAAACAAAATCAGCCAATGTGTTAGAAACAAAGACAGGTTGATCTAGGTAAACAAAAGAGATCATACCTGATGTTTTCATGCATAGAACAGTTGTACTGATGCTGTTGTCAGACCGCCCTCCTCATTTGAAAGCACCACAACACTTAGAATGTGGGGTACACGTATGAAGCGGAACTTCAGCACACACTGTGGTGTCTCCGTGTGCCTCAGAAAGGTATTTAGATGAAGAACTTCATTGTTTGTGTGAAACACACAAATGAAAAGTTTTTTTCTTAGAGAATGAATTTCAGATGTGTCTCTCAAACCGCCACTTCCTGACACTCTGACATAGAAAAACAAAGTGTGAGGACTCCTTCAGGCTCTTCTGAACCCCGGGGGGCAGATTCTAGAGCACTCTGGAGAGTTACATCACAGAGATCAGAGTTCTTCTTTGAGTTTTAGAAGTTTGGATTTTTGCTTGAAATTGTTGCAAATCAAGAAGAAAAGACCATAAACTAATGTCCATGCATGTCAGTACAATTCAGTATAGAAATGTTGAATAAAGGAAGAACTGCTTGAACATTACATTACTGAGACTAAAACAAAACGTTCCAAACAGTTTCTACATTAATCAGTATGTTCATACATAACAAGGAAAACTGTGACCTAATTAGGCCACTGAGAGATTAAGGACAGATGTGTTGCTGGTGTGTTGTTAGTGATTCCAAACTGACTGTGTTGTTCTGCATTCCTGTAAAATTCCAGTGGAACATTTTATTTAGCTCATTTGCAGCTTGAGTCTGTTTCGAGGCTCCAAGCAGCTTTTTTTCTTTTTTTTTTTTAAATGATGCTTTTCTCTTTCAGACTTCTTTTTCTCTGTCTTTGGCTATCTCTCTCGTGTACTCTCTAGCTCTCTTTAGCTAAGGCTTTTACATTGGCGGGAAGACCAAAGAGGCTTTTACCTGGAAGGTCATCGTCTCCACTTCGGATTGGTGGGCAGACACTGTCCCCATCCAGTCGATTCAGGTCCAGTTCTGAAAACAAGAAAGAAGGCACACTTCCTGTTCCCTCATTGTCGACAAATTTAACAAGCTACCTGTCATTTTAATTCAATCGCTGTTCTCAGGAGAAAACCACAAAGCAAAGTCTTTCATGTCAGAGTGAATCAGCATCAGATGCACTGGCGTGCATTTTCATAGCTGAAGACATCCTAACAACTCACACATACTTTGTTTGATGAACTCAAAGCAGGAACCAGGATGAACAAATCTGGGTCTTTCATGTAATGTGGGTATAACATAGGAAAAGTTATTTGGAAAGGAAAACTGGAAAATTTATTTTGAGGAAAAGTTTCATGCTTGTTGCCACAAAAGCATTGTTATGTGAGACGTCCCTGCTTGGTAGTTTCTCAACAACTGTTCATGCATATACGCATCAAACCTCTTCTTCCAGTTTAAAGTGCATCCTTAAAAGGGTCAGAAGAAGGCCTGTACCTGTGTTATGCTTTCATCTGACAGAAGTTATGACATGTTTCACATTATCAGATGACCAGAAGGACTCCCCACATAAATAACCCGAGTCAGCTCATTTGCAGAAAGCTGTGTGAACAGAAGTCATCTGGAAGCCATTTCCACTTCTGCATAAACTGCTAAATGAGATGTGGCGAGACGGTATTCCTAATAATTCATTTACCACCACGAAACAATTACATGGGTCCAAATGCAAGTGTGAGGTGGTAGAAGTTACTGCCTGCTGTGGCGTTTTCTTCAGTCATTAGCGATCTGCATGGAGGACGTCAAACGCTCAGCTCCATAGCTAAGCAGTCATCAGGTGAACCAGCATTTAGCTCTCTGTGTGCACTCGTGTTAGATTGGCTGTGCCTTCAAGTGCGAGCAGAGGTGGATTTGTTGTGATTTTTACAGGGGAGGGGGGTTTAATCCAATTCAATCCTGTGACACACGCCAACACACTCCTGTGCTATTTTTGGCCTTTGTGTTGTAAAAAGTGAATGACCTAGCAACTGTATGTGTGGTGTAAACATGGACTCTGCTCCTGTTTGCATGCCTAACACATTGACGGTAAATGACTTACGACCCAGAGCTGGGCTGAGAAGGAGGCAGACAAGGGCTGTATGCATGGGGGAGAGTGCCAACAATGGCTGCTGGGACAGTTGCTTTCTGTTGAGCAGGAAAAGAGAACATCAGGATACAGTCAAGCATCTCAACGTGTGTGACATTCTCTTTTTTATACATATCAATAAAACCCCACAGATTGGGAATGGAGCAGTGAGACGGCAGTGTTCAAACCAGGCAAAAAAAGCTGAAAAATAATTCAAAAGAATTTCCCAAACTGTTTGCTTTCTATTCCCGTGAGCATGTGCCTTTAACATGAAGCCGACGTCACATAGGAAGGTTGAACTTTTAACAAAAAACGTTATCAGTACACACAGCATTTCAAGATGACATGCTAAGTTCAGAATGAAAAAAAACAAACTTCTTCAAGTAGGTTTTTCAGAATCCATTACATTACAAACAAAGATGTTTCATAAATTACCTTTACCTTTTGCTACTGTCTCAACCTCTGAAGCTAGTTAACATATAGACAAAAACAGAGTAACTGAATATACACAAGTGTTTGTTTACCATTCCAGAGAAATAAACACAGATTACAAATAAAAAAATCAAACCATGTTTAAACAAACGTCTCAACAACCTTATTTTAAACCAAATTATTTTTCAAACAAAGTTTGCTCAAATCACATTTAATCCACTGTTGATAAAAGCAGACTTTATGACTAACTTGTTTAAAAAAAAAAGACTTTTCTAGAAAAAAACCATCAGATCCTCCATTTTATACAAGAAAAAAGCTCAAACTTAGCAGCTTAACATGGTCATTTGCTTAATGTCTTAGACGGAAAAGCAAATATTGGTGACAAATATAATAAATAATTGTATAAACAGTTAAGATAGCGTGTACTCAGAACACATTTAAAACACTTTTAAACTTCAGCAAGAAGTGAAGAGAAATATGAATGTAGCTTCTTACTTCCTCACACACTCTTGTTGAAGACGAACGGATTCTAGCTTTAAAATGTTCAGCAATATTCCAATTTTAAAAATGCATATCATTTTTTGAATGATTCTGCTCCTCTGCTGTTCATGTTTTTGAAATAGCCAGACAAAATTAACATTTGTGAATTCTTTTTTTTAATTTGGGTTTGAATCCTTGAAATTTCCCAGTAGTTTTGCTAACGACACTGTTGGTCGTGAGTTTTGACCTTTTGCTGCATTAACACCCCCCACCTCTACCATCAACATGAGTGGTAGTGGTTGTGAGGACTCTTCCAAAAAAAAGCCTTGTCAGTTTGTAGAATTGATGATAAATTCTCTCTGTACTGGAGGCCCAGCTCACCTCTGCAGTGGGAACTTACTAAATGACTTTGAGAGCACATGTGTGCGTGTATGTGCACACGCGTGTGTGTGTGCACGTGGGCACATATGCGTGTGCACATGGTGTACGTGTGTGTACACATGAATGTGTCTTGGCAGTGACTGATGATGAGGTGTGTTTGCAGGACGAGCGAGTCTCTCTGGTTATACCCTTCACATTAAAGCAGCACCTTCAAAGCTGCAGTGAGACTTCCGTCTGCGCAGATGTCAGTTTGTCTAAAGCACAGACGAATCCATGTCAGTTATGAAATATAGTCATCTTCAAAATGGGTTTTCTTTGAGATTTGAACCTGTGCTGAAGGATTTCATAAAAGAACAGAATGACATGCATTAATGAGAAGGCAGTTCGTGAAGCATCATGGAGGAAATATGACAGGAATTAGGATGAAAATGAACTCTAATTTAAGCATTACGCACATTTAAATATTAACCCTGCTGTCTCTGAAGCTGGTTTCTTCTGCAGGTTCTAAAATGATCATCAAGCCTGTCTTTAAAGCAGAGCAGAATCCAGAGTGGAAGCACCTTTTTCTCACAAAGGGTGGACTCAGATATCTAAATGAATCAAGAAAGAGTGAACGCTGATCTTCTCATCTCAGTCCTGAGCAGCAAACAAAACAAACTGTTGAGTTTTTTCCAGAAGCCTTTCTGTCATTTTTCAGAGCCATAAACTTTCTGTCCTGGAAACTGCTGGAAAGATTAGGTTAGGAATTTTAAAGATGCTGATCTTTTCCCTCTATGGTCTTTCTGACACCTTCCTTCCAAACATCCATGAACAGATGAACAGGACCACGTGTCAATATGACATCATCCTAACTACTAAAAGGTGTTTAACTAGGATTTTACACCAGAGACAGTTCAACACATGATCACTATCAGTATTTCTGCATACGGGGGCTTTCCACTCTTTACGCCCACATCCTGAGCCGGAGCCAACTCTCCTGGTGGTACTTCAGTAGCCCCTAATCGCCCTGAAATGAAGCGCTGCTAATTATGATGCAGAGAGCTGTGCTCTGCTGTCGTTTTTAACGGGTCATTTACATAAAACGAGAGACATGAAGATGCTCTGTTGGGCTTGATGAACAGATTTTTGCATTTCGCTTTTACCTCAATCCAGCTTTAAAGTCACAGATTTGCAGAAAAAAAATTTTTTAAATCACTTTTCGTCAATAAACCCCCTAACAACAGTCAACTAGCAGCTTTGAGGCGGCTCCTGATGGTTGATCCACACTGAAGTTCTAGTTGTCTTCATTTACCTCTTGCATTCCGAGCCGTGGAGGGCCATGTTTCTCTTCACTCTGGGATGGAGACACACAGGTATTGACAAGGAGGCTCTCAGCAGCCAGACGAAGGAGCAGAAGAATGTAAATTCCCTCCCTGAAGTCAGTCGTACCTGCATATGTTGAGGACTGACTGAGGGACGAGGTGCAGGGGGGCTCAAGCATTTTCAGAGGACACATAAAAGTTTGTCGAGTGGATTCTTATTGGCTGGAAGCTCTTGAGAAGGTGGCGTCTACTTTTTTATTACCAACACTTAAAATGATGCAGAAACCCACCAGCCTTTATGTGAACACCACCAACTGCTTCCTCCTTTACAGCCCCTCAGAATGAAATGTGCCACCTGTATGTAATTCCCTTCATAATTATTATCCCGATGGGAAAGAGGAATCCAGTGAGTGAGTCAATGTGGATTTCATAATGATCACCGGTCCAACTGAAGAATGCATGCTAGCTAGTCTTGTTGACGTGAGGGAAACCCTGTGATTACCTGAAAGGCCTAAGGCAGACCAGACATGCTGTTCATGCATCCTCCAGGTTATGTAACTGATCTGCACTTTAGAAGATATGAGGAGCAAAAGCTGAGAGTGAAAAGATTTCCTTCAGGAAACACTCACTGACAGTCACAGCAGCTTTGATATTCCAGAGCTTGTTTGATTTCTTGACAGTTTCTTCAGAAATATGTTTATGAAAGCAGTGTGACACCTCTGCTCCTAAAGTCACTTGTTCTGCAGTCCTGAGAGTCAAACATTTCTGCTCATAACATGCACACAGTGACTTGGTTTTGTCTCAGAAACACGCATGCCAAAGAGATTCAAATCTGCAGCTGCTGAACCCTGAATTGAAGATGTATCAGGCTCCTTCCTCTTCTTTCTGTTGCACTTTAATGAGTTAGATCCTAAATAAATAATAATGAACTAAAACAATCAGACTGAAGAAAAACAGAAAACACATCCAACCAAACTAAGATTTGAACATTTTTTGGAGATCTTCTGGGATTTCTCCTTCCACCACCAGACCGGATCACCATCAGACCTGTCAAACCAGAATATCACTCAAGCAGAAGCTGCCTGTCAAAGTGAAGCACACTGAGGCGTTCAGAGGTTCAGAAACAGATGCAAAGAAAGTCTCTGACATGTTTGAATCTGAGAAGATCACCAAGACTTCTCTGCAGCCTTGAGACTCCAAAGAACATCGGTTACATCCATCATCCACACTGGAGGAAACTGTGAAAAGAGGAGAACCTTCCAGGAGCAAGGATCCAAAAGAGAGCAAAGAGGACTCTTTCTGGTAAGAAGCAGAAGATGGAGAGAAGAGCACTTCAAACTGGACTCAGTTCAAGTAAGAGTTCAGGATTCTACAGTCAGAAAGAGACTTTTTGACAAGCATGGATCCATGGGGAAGTTCTGGGAAAAAGAAACTGAAAGAAACATCTGGATCATCCACAGAGCGCTTGGATACATATTCTAAGAACTTTTTGTGGAGAATTTCTGTCTTGTTACATAGAAAAAAAACTAGAAGCGTAAAAACAAGATCAAAGCAAAGTAAAACATGGAGGAGGTAGCATAATGATATGGGTCTGGTTATTAAATTGAATGGAACCATGAATCCTGAGCTTTTCTAAACAGTCTTAAAAAAGATCACCAGAAGGTTTGTCTGTGTGTGGATTGTATAAAACAATGTCAGGGTTTTGGAGAAGAGATGTTTCAACATAAACTCAGCCGGATGTTCATGCTGGAACAAATTCAAACAGTTCTGTAAAGAAAAAGTAAAAAAGAACATCAATAACATAAAAAAAACTTCCCTGTTAGAACAAACATCCCCACTGCAGAAAGTGGAGGGCTTCATTTTTAGGAAAACCAAATTAACTGAAATATTTTTTCAAACCTTTTTTTCAGTTAATTTGATTTTCCTAAAAAAAATAAAAATAAATATATATATATATATATATATATTTATTTTAACTGGCTGCATGGTGACGCAGTGTTTAGCGCTCTTGCCTCACAGCAAGAAGGTTCCTGGTGACGCTGGGGGACCTGTAACAGTTTCACCAATGTGTGAAGTTTGCATGTTCTCCCCGTGCATGCGTGGGTTTTCTCTGGGGACTCCGGCTTCCTCCCACCATCCAGAAACATGCTTCATAGGTTAATTGGTTACTCTAAATTGTCCCTAGGTGTGAATGTGAGTGTGTATGGGTGTGTGATTGTGGCCCCTGCGACAGACTGGCGTCCTGTCCAGGGGTGTCCCCTGCCTTCACCCATGAGTAGCCGGGTTAGGCTCCGGCAACCCCGTGACCCCGAAAGGGAAAAAGCGGATTGGAAAAAAAAAAGAAAATGAATGAAAATAACAGATTTTCTGTTTCCTGTCTTCAGATTGTTCAAAACCATCAAATACATTTCAGTGAAAAGTAACATTTAAAAGCTATTATAGGGTGAACTTTATACATTCACACACAAGGACAAATCTCTATTATTTATCCTCTTTTTTTGAAAAACTAAATCCTCAGAGATTATTAAGAGACAAACACAACCAGGCTCCCTTGTCAGATTTGATAGTTTTTTGTTATTCATGACTGAATGTATTAAACATTTATTTTCATTTGATGAGTTCAAAGGCAAGATGACAATAATGGAGCAGAGTTTGGCTCCTGTATGACTTCATCAGTTCATGTGTTTGATTGCTGAGCCTCAGAGGGTCAGCCTCGTTTGTTGCACTGATGATTTACCATCTGAGCCTGGAAGATGCTCCACTCAAGGACGTCATGGTCAGGTCAATGACCGCAGGAGAACAGCTTCAGTCAAAACAGGCCCAAACCTGCCCAAAAGGACTGAGCTCCACATGAGCCTGAGGGGTTCTGTGGGTCTGCTGATGACCGGCTCCCCTGGGCTGATTACGATGCTCCTCAAATTCAAGAATAAGGAAGTGAAGAAACTCAAACCTGAACGACCAGAAGCATGAGGCAAACAAGAGAAGACAAAACTATGACAGAGTCTCCATAATAGATGAAAACAAATAAAAATACATGAGAAAAAAGTTGTACAATTGTGAGGGAAAAGACACAAAATAATCAGAAAAACATAAAATAGTACATCTAGAATTTAAAAAGTTGTCTTTTTACCTGGAAAAAGTCATGTTTTTCTCAACATAAGGTTGAATTTCATGAAAATAAAGTTGTACATTTTCAAAAATCCAAAGCAGAATTAGTGAGATTCTTGAGCAGTGTAATGTCCATCCCATTTCTCTGAATTGTCTGCAACATAGTAAAAAAAACAAAAAACAAATAATGTTTGATTGTCCCTATAGAAACATTTTACAGTTAAATGTACTACTTTCATGATTTTACAACTTTTTCTAATAATTTTACGACTTTATTCTCACAACATTTGGATTTTTTTTTTTTTAGTTTTGCTACTTTGTTCTCATATAGTTGTTTATTCTTCTTCTTTTATTGTGGTCCTGATACTCTTCTCATACAAAACAGAATCTGATGAAGAGAAACGTCAGAAACACACGCCATGGTTTTCACGCTGCAGAGAAACTGAAGCCTGGAAGCAGAAACAGAACTTGAAAAACAGACCTAACAGTGATCCTCTCAGATATTCAAGCTTCTCTGGGAACAGCCTGCAGAAAGACACAAGACTCAGTGGTTTGCTTTGTCTTCAGTCAGACTTTCATGACACGTTTATCACAAACCCCTGAAGTAACCACGCTCTCGGGTGTTCCTGGCGCTTCAGCTGCTTTCTGCAGCTCCTCTCAGAATTTTCCCTCCATGAGAAGGAGGAGGAGGAGGATTATGTAAACAATCAATATTAAAGTAAGTGCGCTGCTAGCTGTGGAAGCTGCTCCTTTCAGTTGTCAGTGCTGGTTTCTCCTGAGCTGGATTTAACATCCTCTTCTGTGTGTCTGACTCACCATCTGGCTGCGGCAGAACTTCTGCTCTAAGCTTCACCTTCTGCTTCTAAACCCAAAGTCAATTGCTGCTTGTCTCTCGTGGCGTTCTGCCATAAGCTCCAAGCACTCTTGATTAAGAGCAGAGCGCGATCGATTTTTTTCTCCTGTCTTGCGGGGCGGTTGCCAGATTCATGCGGAGTCTGAGAGAAAGCTGGCAGAGTTTTCATAGATGAACAGCAAGGACATTTACTTTCTCACAATGTCAGAAGGAACTGCAGCTTTTGAAGACTTTGCTTTTTTTTAGCAGATCTTTGTGGAAGTAAATCTGTTCCTTTATCTCTCACTGCTGCAACTTTTAACTTCTCTCTGTTGTCCAGCAACAGATGTTCTTGTGTTTTTGTGATTGTCTCTTTTTCTTTCTCTCAAACTCAAAGAGTTGCAGCAGTTGGTCACATTCATTGGTCAGCTGGGGGTTTCTGCCACTTGAGGTAGTTTGTTCCTCTTTTGTGTTGCTTTGTTAAAATGCTCACCTGCTAGCTTACAGCCCCTTACAACCGCAAGCTTACAATATTAGCGCAACAAAAATGTAGAGCAATATTGGAGGTATTCAGAGTACAGTTTTGATCCAGGTTCAAGCTCATGCGAAGAAAACAAAGATGTATAGATCGATTTGTTCTGCAAGTAGATGCATCAGAATGGAGCGGAGCAGAGAGACTCACCTGCTGACTGTAGCGCCTACATCACAGCTACAAGTTTTTTCCAATTAAATTTTTTTGTCTGCTCCTTATTCACAAAAATGTGAGTAAAAAAGTACCCAGAAATGCTATTTTAATCTTAATTCTCTTTATAAATGTCCTCCATCACCAGAAAAATGCCACAAGAATATGCACTAACTCACTGACTGGAGCCTTTCTGCCTGAATGCTCTGTGACACCGACACCAGTTCTGATGTGGACACAATAGCTTCAGCTAAAGATGGTCATTAATTTGATCCATGTTTTCCATAGCATCTCAAGCTGGTCACAAGGAGCTGCAGTCCAGTGAGATAGTAGCTTTCATTGTGTGAATAATGTATAACATTCACACTATGGTCCAGTTTTCTTTCGTACGCTTTTTGGACGTCCGTAGCTCTTCAACTCTTTAGGCTATTCAGCAATGAAAATATTCAGCTCTTTTAGGAGATGGGTGCGCACACATTTCAACTTCTTAACTCTTCAACATTTAAAACTATTCAACTACTGCTTTTTTAAAACTCCACTGAAAATGGCTTAAAAAAGATCTTCAAAACCTTTCAGCTCTACAAAAGAATAGAACTCAAGTAGACTTTCAGCTACAGAAACTTTTAAACTTATCAGCAGACTTTGGGCTCTTGAACTTGTATTTTTCTTTTTAAAACTCCTTACGGTTTGAGATATCGCAGGTCAAGGTCATCATGTCATCTGTGAGTCAGTTTTCAATTATGAATGAAAGTCTATGTAAAAGGAGCAGCAGCTGAAGTCAGGGAGCAGAGTGGAGTAGAGTGTCAGTGTGGGAGGACACTGACCCTCTTCGTGGATTTAATTTGCTCAAACTCTTTCAAAAGAAAACCTTATAGCCCTCCTTCTTCTGTTCCTCTGCCTGCAGAGGGAGGTATGTGTGAAAGAGTTTGATGGTATGTGTGAAAGAGTTTGATGGTATGTGTGAAAGAAAGTATGAATTGAGTCTCATATGGCCTCTCATAGACATTTACATTTGCACATTTCTAAACTAAACTAAGTTTGTTTGAGATTATTAAACATTTACAGTTCATGTAATTTTGCATCTGCTGAGGTTTTTTTTAGGCTAATTTGGCATTTAGCTATCATTTTAGCAACATGCTAGCTGTTTTGGCTAAAGTAGACATTTTCCCAGTTTCTTAAGCTAATTAAGAGTTTAGCGATTATTTTAGCAACATGCTAGCTGTTTTGGCTAAATTAGACATTTTCCAGTTTCTCAAATTAGGCATGTAGTTGTCATTCTAGCATTAAGCTAGCTCTCTGGGGTTTTTTTGTGTGGGTATTTTGGGTTTTTTGCTAATGTTTTAGCTACATGCCAGCTTTTTCTTTAATTTGATACAACTTGATACTTTTTGTTTTTAGTGTAATTTGGAGTTTAGCTAATACGTTAGTATTATGCCTTCTGGTTTGGCCAAATTGGAAATTTTTCCAGTTTTAAAAGCTAATTTGGAGTTCAGCTCATATCTTGGCATTATGCTGCTGGTTTGGCTAAATTAGACATTTTTCCACTTTTTTAAGGTAGTTTTGCATTAAGCTAATATTGCAGGATTATGCTAGCTAGTTTGGCTAGATTAGACATTTTTCCAGATTATTAAGATAATTTTGAGCTTAGCTAATATTTTAGCAATATGCTAACTATTTTTGGTAAAATCCGGCATTTTTCCAGTTTTACTAGGCTAATTTGGCATTTAGGTAATATCTAAGCTATCACCTTCAGCGTTTTCAGCAATCAGCTTCAGCGTTTTCAGCTATCAGCAAAAGTGCTATTTCTGTATATAATTATATCAGCTCTCTATCAGCTCTAGTATTTAGCAGCAATATTTAGCTTACAGCATTAACACTTGTATAATTGCAGGTAATGCTATATATCTAGTTCTATTTATGCATCTAGTCTCATTGTTAGGCTATCTTATTCATTTTAGATTTGCTTTTACACTTAAGTAACATCATAAAATGACTTTGCACACCATTCAGGCACAGAGGTGATTCAACACTTTGATGTAGATGTTAAAACGTGACAAGAAAACAAAATTAAATTAAAATAAAATCATGGAGAGCGACATTATAAAAGAAAGTGGAGAAAAGAAAACCAATGAAAAACACTTCATCTTCTTGAATCTTTTCTTTCATTTGCATGTGTTTTTCTTTTCTTTCATTGCTTTTGCGTTTGATGATATAAACTCCTGTAAAATGATATCCTAATCATAGGATAAAAACCACATTTTCCTTTCTTCACGTCCTCTATGTCACGTGACCCCCGGTGGGTTTTTGTTTTCTTTTTTATGGCTTTGTTTACATAATGGACAAGCTTTGTTCATGGCTCGTGACGTCAACTCGACCAGCAGGACTCAAAGCGAGCGCGGCGGATGATCCTGAGACTGTGCACAACACGTGGACGAGCACGCGGGCTGATTATGCGACGAGACGCAGCCGCACTTTGTCACATTGAAATTCGGAGAGAGAGACCTTGAGAATGAACGGAGGGAGGGGAGAGAGAGAGAGACTGCAGGGTCTGGATGAGTAACCATGGCAACAGCAGCAGCAGGACCAGCGGCGGTGGAAACGCTTCTTCGTCAGAGAGCGGTCCTCTGAGTCCGGGCTGCCGCCGAGCCGCGCGCGGATCCTGCTTGCATCTCTGCTAAGGTGAGACCGTTTTCTGCCGTCTGTGTCACGCGCTGTCCCTGCGCGCGGTGTTCCGTGAAGGGGAAGGGAAGCAGCTCGCGAGGCTGCTAAGGATGGATCAGACCGGAAACGCAAAGCCTGATGGCTCTGATTTAGACTTCTGTCACCGTCTCTACGTTTCCTCATCTGTCTCTAAATACGTGGAAGAATTATTATGACTGTTAAGAAAGACCTTTCAAAGTAAAAGCAGCAGTCAAGTGTTTGATGAACTACAGCAGAAGTGAGAGGAAAGTAGGCCTACTGCAGCTGGAGTTGGATGTTTGTAACTCTGCAGGTCTGACAGAAGCCCAGCAGAGCTCCTGTACAGCGCCAGCAGCAGAAAACTGAGCAGCAGCAGCAGATTATCCAGGCAGTTCCCACTGCTGTGCTGCAGGTCAGACTCGCCTATGGGAGCGCATCTTCACAGAGAAGGAAAACCACAACCAGCCACCGAGCAGCAACTAATTCATGTTTAAATCTCCATATTCATGCCTGCTGTTGCAAGGACGCTCGTGCACAGCTCGTGCACACGCTCAGGCCCCTTCTCAGGAGTTGGTTAGCTGTGAGTAAGAGTTGTGAACACAAACAGGGAATGTTTGTGATCCAAAGAGCTGCAGGCATTAGGGAGTGATCCTGCTCTGGGCTTTTCCATTGAAAACCCTTTGATTGTGCTACAGAGATTAGATAGATCCTGGTGACGTTCCTCAAAAAAATCCCTGCTCAAAGTGTTCTGGTGTCACAGGATTTGTTAAGTGGGTTTGCACAGAGCTTCAGCCGTCTCTGCTGTATTAGACAGATTCATCTTTAAATTCATATTTGAACCAAGTGCTGCAGTCTCCTCTCCATCTGCTATTTTTGGTGTTCTGCCCATTACCGCGCTCAGCTTCGTTAGGAGGACGCTAACTAACAGAATCACACATAAAGTTTATTTGCTGCTGCTTTGTCTCTCCATGTCACCCACACTTGAGCACATTCCTCTCTGCTCCATCTAAAAATACGCTGCTCTCCATCCTCCAGATGGAGGCAGGAGATGTCACTCAGCATTCCCTGCTGAGCTGACACCAGCAGCCCGTGGGGGGGCAGCTTCAGGGCAGCAGAGGGCTTGGGACCTGAGGTGGCTGAATTAGTGAGTCTGCACCCTCTGGACCTCCAGGAAGCTCCACATGTGTGTCTGGCATGAAATAGTAATCAGAGAGAAGACGTTCGTTTTGTACTGATTAGAGTTTAATGACTTGCTGAGAGAAGAAAAATCTGAAAGAAAGAATTAAAAATACACAAGCAGCAGGTTATGCAGTCGAAGCTTTGAGGCGCACGTCTGAGTTCAAATAGGGCAGACAAAGTACCAAACGCCCCCAAAACACTGGGGGGGCAATGGCATTGGGTCACAGTAAAGGTACTAAGTTAAGCTCCTCCCCTTTCAACCTGAGAACATCTTTGAGCTAAGTTTTAAACATTAACGTTTTAAACTTTAATGTTAACATGAAAGAAAACAGTGTTTTTTTCAGAAATACAATATTTTTAAGCAGACAATGATGTTTCCACTCATTTTATAGTAAAAAGTTGACATTTCTGTGTCTTTAGAGACGCTGTAATGATTCACTAAAGGAAAAGCTGCTCCCAGAGCCATTATAATGTGTAATCATTCAGTGAAGCTTCAGATGTCAGAACGTCCGCTACAGTTTTTATGTTCTTCTGTCTTCATGTTCTAGTTTGAGGTGACAGGTCTGTTCTGCTGCAGATGCTGCATTCAAAATCACAAATAAAAGAACTTTGCAGCTTCACCTCCATTGAAAACTCATTTGTAAAAATGCAGGTCAGAAATGTCAAGGCCAAAAACAAAAGAGATTTATGGAAAATGATTCAGCCTTACAGTGAGAACTGCCCCTGCAGGTGAATACGGGCTGTCTGCGGGGGGAAAAATGGGCAAATCTGTGTGGGGCACGTAGATGGCCTGCACAAAATACCAAGATTGTAGACTGCTCAGGAAGCCTGTAGAAAGGAAATGTTCATATACATTTTTTCTAAGGGTATGCTGCAAGTGACAGGTCATACCGAACACTTAAATGACACACAAGGATAAGTAGGGGTGAAGTAGGTAAGACACAGGTGTTTCATATGGATTTTTCATCTTTTCACTGCTCCCCCAAATCCTGCACGGCGCACAAGTCGTGTGTTAGAGTTGTTCACATGATATGTCAGCGCTCCTTGAGTAAAGCCTGACTGTTAGAAATGAGGAAATTAGACAATCAAAATGTAGTTTTAGTGGAGATCATACGTGCAGAATTCAGATGTGGTCAGTAAGGAGTCAGTACTCGCACCTAACTAACGACTAGAGTGTGGCGCAAAGACACGTACAACAGCATCACTCGTACATCATACGTGTGTGCAACTTTCATTATCCTTACAAATACTTCACAGTACTCTTAGCACATGCACCACGATGGTACGTTCTGTTTGATGACATCCCTTGTGACGTTCCTTATTTTCCATCACTCGTATGGGTCAACCCCCATAGGGGTGCATGTGACCAAAACTTAAATAAACTGGAGTTTTGGCTGCTGAAAATGCAATTTTACTAATTGTTCTGGTAAAAGTTTGAGGTACTAAGAGTACTACAGTACTTTTTCAATCATCAGAAGACTTTGCTTCCATGAACACCAAACAGAAAACCAGGAGAGGAGTTCCTTCATTTTTCTTCTCATAATCCTGACGAGACCAGCAAAAACCACTCATCATGAGACCAGCTGAGGCACGTAAACATGTTTCCCAGCATGCTTTGCAGCTGCCAGCAGCAGGTACAGCTTCTCCCTAATTTGATTATCTTATTAATGATTTTCAGCATCGCAGCTCTCACTGTCCTCGTGTTCTCTGACGTTCGCGTGGAGAAAAAAGCGGATCGTAGTGCTGTGACCTTCAACCTTCATCACGCTGTTCATTCTCCTCCTTACAGCCTCTCTGAGAGGTGGGGAACCATTCTGAATCCCAGCAACCGCAAGACACAGAGAAGCAGCGTCCATCAGGCTAAACTGTGAAAGAAAAATGCTTCTTTGTTTCTTATTCTTGGTCTCAAAGTGTGAGTCAGCAAAACCTGTCAGCTCTTTGTGTTGTGAAACTGCAACACAAAAATGCTGAGCTCTCACGTGATAGGCTTTTTGGATTCTGACATTTTCTTTACTATATACTTAAATCACAGGAGAATAATAGAAAACAGGAAGACATGTATGGAATGAACACTTCACTATGGTTTCAACAATAGATGTGTATTTATTAACCAAACATGCTGTGAATGATGAAAAGATGGACAAACTAACAGGAAGTTCAAAGAAAGCACAGGAATTGAAGTGGGGTCAGGTTTAGCCTCAAACGTTACTGTGGTTTTTCTGCTGCTGCTTTGACGTTCTCGTCTGTGAATCAGTGATGTCAGAGTCATGAAAGCAAAGAGGTTTGGTTTAAACTGACCTCTTCAAGCTTTCATGTTCATACTAACATGTCAGAAGACTCAGAGATACTGGAGGACGTTTGAACATCGACTCTCCCCCTGAGAGGGTACAGGTGCTGTGTGGAAGCGATCAAAGCAGACTTCAGAGATATGAAGATATGTAGATCAGTTGATCCTTTACAGGTTTAGTGTGTTGATGATGAGTTGCCCCCACTGTGGTTGCTGAGGGGCGGTGTGACACACTCAAACTTACAGTCAGTGTGTGTTTTCTTCACAGAGGTGATGTGAGCGCTGCTGTGCTATTGTACTTTGAACCGATGCTTCCTCATTTCTGGCTCTCAGGTTTCCTGCAGCATCCTGGGAGGATTCATGACAGATGAAGCAGGAAAAGCTGTTGTGTTTGTGTTTCATGGTAAATGCATTTTCTTAGAGTGTATTACAAAAACAAGGTGAGGATGCTAACCCGTCTTATTCTCCTGGGTTTGGATGTGTGAACAGACAGGACTTCCTCAAACCAAAGATTGTTGCTGAGAAACAAAAACAAATGATCAGCGTTCAGAAAGATGGTTCAACAAACCTGCATGTCTGAATCTGTGGAAAAGTGAAAGTGGGCGGGGCTATGACAGGTCATGCTGGCGTTGGACAGTTGTCTTCAGACAGTACAGACTGCGTCTGCCTGTAAACACACTGAAGTGTGGGAATCGTGCTCTTCCTGTCAGTTTGATACGACATAAACTGGAGCAGCGTCCCACGCTGCACACACATCAGGATTCAGTTTCAAAGCGTACATCCAGGAGTCATTTGAGACCCTTTCCTGTGGACACGCCTCTGTTTCATCTCCTTTCAGTGCACATCTCTGTAACATTTCTACACACTCAGGGTCTGATATGAGGGTTAGGGTTTGTAGTTAATGAAGAGCTACACAGAGCTAAATTGTTTTGTCACTTCTCAAAGTGTTACACAGTCATTGTCATGGTGATTTTCTCAATGAAACCACAAAAACATTGAAATCGATAATACAACTGCAGCTGGAGCAACAAGCTTCTCCTTTGTCCGAACCAGAGCAGTGACCATAACCAGGAAGTTCAGATCAGGTTAGCAGCATGGTCCTCAGCACGCCTGAATGGGTCATTCACGCCGCCTGTCACATGACAGTTCATTTCAGTCACGGAGCATGCTCTGTTTTTGCAGGTGATGAGCGGGATCGGATCATGTCTGAAGTACAGGGAACGCTGGAGTTTTCTCTGGAGCTACACAAGTTTCACAATGTGGATCTCTTCCAGAGGGGGTGAGCAGCTCACGCTTCCACTCACAGGGACACGGAACGTAGAACTGACTCCAAAGAACATGATGACGTTTTCTTTTTATTATTTTTTGATTCACTAATTTAATCCATTTGTTTTATGCTTAGTTTTCTATGTACAGCGCTTTGTCCAATTTGTAATTGTGTTAAATGAAGATGATGATGACGGGGAACAAACACATTTCACTGCAGCTCCACAAACTAGTTCATAAACATTAAGAGGAACTTTGAATGTGATGAAGATGCCAGCTGGTTCGTCTTTAACAAACGTGGATTCGATGGACAACGTGTTTCAGCAACAGTTACACCGAAGCGCTAAGGGTCTCCATCCATGCTTCTCCAGAGCTACGGTGCCACCTGCTGTCCAGCTGACTGCTTCTGTCATGGCCCTTTAGCTGGATTAGAGGGCGGCAGAACACCCCTGATCTAGGCAACTGCTATGAGAGAGTAAGATGGACAGGAGCAGAACAGGAGCAGTGGAGGACCAGAAAAAGCATCACATGCTAGCTGCAATCTCAGCCTCTGACTCCAGAATGGAACCAGCGCTTTACCCAACCCAGAACAAAAGTGGAATGGCTCAGATTTTAGAGCACCAGCTGTTACTACCGACTCAGCTGAATCAGGCATGCGTTTGCGGTTTGCTGCTCACCAGGTTTACCATCTGCACTGGATCAGAAAAAAACTTCACCCCCTCCCCCACATGCCGAGGACACGCGCAGGTCATTTCCAGCATGTTATCCCATTTACAAAGAAAACCAATTGCTGAATTCTAATCATTAGATCCCATTAGCATCTACCCGCACAGCTGGAAACCTGGGAGGGTCCAGGACACAACCCGAGTTTGGCCACAAACAGAACTGAACTTTGATGAGTAGATTTTGGGGAGATGACGGATCCACCATCAGAAAACTCCTCAGATAAACTCACATTGTCCGTTGTAGAAGCGAGACGTGTTTTCAGTGGTTTCATTTCCTTTAATCACATAGTAATAAACGTCAGCAGCTTCCACATGGAAGCTAAACCATAGCCTGTGTGGAAACAGTAATCCAGCCTCAGTTTTATGGGATCTGCCCCCTTCAACAGGCAGGACCTGTTTCAGCTCAGGTTCATGCCGATGGAAACTCTGAGCGACTAAAACAATTCCTCGCTTTCAACTATCTTTGAAATGTTATAAAAATTTCAGTCAAACAACCGATTTTCATTTCATTTCATTTTTTTCCATTTCTGTGTGAAGGTCCTGAAAGTTGCTTTGAGGATGGAGACAGAAAACAGGGCACTCTAAGATAAAAAAAAAATACTGCAGAACCAACAACTGTGATTTAAGAAACTCTTTGAAAAATTAAAAGATATTTACCACACTCTTAGTAAAAATAAAATAGTTCAAAATAGAAAAAAACATTTTGAAAGTAAAACATTTTTAGTACCTTCAGCCTGGGATTTCATCTCAGTTGAACAGTTATCTATACTGTGATCTGTGTAAATACTCGATTCTGATTGGCTGCAGGGTGTCCATTATAAAGTGATAATGCACACCTAAAGATACGTTCTGGTCACATAGCCTGGAAGAACCGAAACTTTAAACACAGGTGGACAGACGCTGTTCCACAGTTTACCGCAACAAGAAGAAAGAAACAACAGTCAAAACAATCTATATTCCTCACATGTCTCTATGATGGACGTGACAGCATCTCTATCACGCTTTCACTGTCCTGCTTACCTTAACGTTTGATAAAGAGTAAATATGTATTTATGGATCATTTTATTCTCAAATAATGAAAGACATTGTTAGTTTGTTTATGTACATTTCACGATCAGAGTTAGTGGTATAGTGGTATGGGTTAGTGACATTTCTTCAACCAAAGCAATATAGGAAACTATTTGTGAGCTTTGTTTTTTTTTTAAACAAACTTTTTCTTTTCGTTTTCTGTACAAAAACACACAGCAAGAGGTGACCTTTCCCTCTGAAATGAGACTGCATGAAACTTATTTGAAGGCAAACTGATATTATTCAGAAATAACGACCAGATTTCTTCTTTTTCTGGGTCTGATTAATTCCTGACAGAAAACAGACCGAGTTAATACCGCTATGATGTGTCTGCAGGAAGATTAGAGCTCTCATCTGAATCCAGTCAAATGCCAGCTTTAGCAAAAAAAAAAAAAAAAAGCTTTTCCCTCCCCACCTAAAACTGGATCACTAACCCCCTCCTTTCAGCTGGGGCTCAAACAAACTGATCTGATTTTTCTCAGATCTGTGCTGCTCTTCAGCATCAAATTTACAATCATCTTGTTTCATTTTTGCATCTAAAATATGGAGGTTTTGTTTTCTGAACCTCTAAAGAATTTCACAGAATCAATCTTTGAGCTACTGATGAAAACAGTAAAAAATCTCATTTCGAATACTTTCTTCACTTCTCCTTCCTGGAGTTCGTGTAAAGACCTTTTTTTCTGCTGAACAGGTTCTACCAGATACGAGCGGGGATGAAGGTCTCGCCTCGGGTGCCACATCGGTTGGCAGTAGCAACACAAAACAGCGCAGGTGAGAGGAAACGCCGTTCGCTGTGCAAAGGCAGCGTCAGACTTTCCCAGAAACCTCTGTCTCATCTGCAGGTCACGTCCTAATCTGAAACTCTCATAATCTGCTAAACTGCACTTCAGTGAGATGAAGGACTTGTGTGGATTATTCTGCTTCTCACTGGTTCCCTTTGCTTTGCGTTGGGGTTTTTTTAATGAGAAAGTTCTTCTCATGAGCAGGTGCTGGAACCATGACGTGTTTAAACATGGTGAGCATTCCTGCTTCACGACGGACTCAGAGTAAGAAAACATCACAGAGGACTTCAGCATTTTTCTCTGAATTACACACATTTGGTTCCTTGAAAACAGTAATCTGTGCTCTGTGTGTGAAACAGGAACACATTCTGCTCACCTCTGTGTCTCTCTGTAGGTTCTGCTTTTATCTTTAGCAAACTGCTCTAATATGTTTACGTGGATTCAAAAGAGCGAATCACTTTGACTTTAGCATTCAGAAGAAGATGTGACATAGATTTCTGGGACAGAGACCAGATTCTGGTTTGATTCAAATTCAACCGTGAAACTTTCTTGCATCAAAGTAAAAATGAAAATAGTCTTTTGCCAAAGAGAAAACCACACAGAGAAACCTTAAAATGTTTGAGCACAAAGAGCTGCAAATATCTGGCCAAAAAAAGCAAAACTCTAATCTCATTGTTCACTTTTAATTTGATCTTTTTCTTTGTTTTTATGGAAAGGAAAGAAAAGGTAAACAATAAAAAGAACTCCTGATTCTCATTCTGAAGGTTTGTTTTTAAGTTTTATTCATTGTAACGCATTAATTTAGCTTTGCAGTGCTTTGGTCTGATTATTCAACTGCAAGGAAATCTCCTTTTTGATTCATATTTTCATTAAAAATCAAAACCAAGGACTTTCTCTCATAATTGTTGTAGTGTAAATGTGATAATGAGTTTTCATTTTAATATGAACTTCAAAACAGCCATTTTGGTTTAGTTTAAATGCTACAGTTTTTAGGTGAAGAATCCAGCTCAGGTAAACAGAAGATATCTCTTCAATGAGGAGGATTTCTATCTATAAACATTCTTTATTCATTGTCATCTTTGTATTGAATTAATGCAGTTTATTTTCAAAAGTATCAACATATCTGTCTATTATACATCTGAAGGTTTCAAGAACAGTAAACATGTTTAAGTCTTAGTCCTTGCAAGCTGTCTGCGTGGAAAATGTGGGCACACCTGTACTGGGCACACAGGTGTCCCACAAAAAACATCAAGACTCCTCGTGAGCCTGCAGAGAGAAAAGGTTCATGCATGTTTTGGACACGCCGTGGTTTCTGGGTTATCCAGGCCATACAGTGCAGGGTAGTAGAGAGGGAGCGGCTGCATCTTTACGAAGCCCAGGTGTGTCTTGCAGTTCTCTTAAGGTTGGAACAGCCACCTTAAGGGGCATCATGAAAACGGAAGGTACCACTGTCATGCTTGTGGTTAGTGTACCCTGAAGTATTTGTAAGGAAAATGTAAGTTACCATTATTTATGACAACAGGTGAGGCTGTCGTACAGTGCTCTTTATGCAACACTCCAGTTATTGGTAATTTGTGTGGTCTGGTCCCGCCCAAATGCTGTGATAAGGTCACAGGGTGTGCATGTGATGGGTAAGGACGCGGACACGAACTACACTGGTTTGGTCCAATTTCCCTGTTTCTAACAGCCAGGCTGCATGGAAGGGACACACAAGGAACCTTTCACTTGAAGCCCCCCCACCCCCGAAGCTCATTGCACAAGGTCACTAAATGGGTGAAGGCTGAATCCTCCACATAAATGCAGCAACCAGCTCTCTGTTTTTATCACTAACAAAACACACTCACACACTGACTGGTGAAATAATCTCTGCATGTGCGCAGCTTCAGAGCGTTTGCCTGACATTTCCCTCCTCTGTGCCCTTCAGATGTTTTAATGGATCCTGTCAGCTCATACTGAAGAACTGAATTCCTGTTCTTAAAGAAAAAATATACCATTTACATTGATCTGGGAGACATTTATATGGACTCTCATATTAGTATTAGTTGAAACACATACACATAAATACACAAGCATACTTACAAAACAAACACACACATACACACAGTGACACACAGTGAGGAGCTTATCAGCAGTTCCAGCACATAATCAAAGCTTCAGAACCATTTTTTATGTGAATTATGGAATTATAGCTTTACTTTGGAGATTCTTAAGTTGAAACAAATCACATTTGAGTTGTTCATTTTAACTACTATTATTATTATTATTTGTCATTAATAATCACAATTATGATACTAATTGTTATTATCATTAATAATGATAAATAATAATACAATTTTTTTTCTAAATTTTTTAAAGTATTAATTTCTAGAGCACCTTCTACTACCAGCCAAGGAGGCTCAAAGTGCTGTACGCGAGGAAAGCAGATTACATTTTAAAATCCTAAAAAGAATAAAAGACATAAAAACACAGATTAAAACCAACACAATAGAAGACAGATACTACGACACGGCAATTGAGTAACAGTTTGGCTTTAAAAGTCTCCAAGACTGTAACCTCTCTAATAGCCGGTGGCAATTGATTCCAGAGTTTAGGAGCCAGCACAGCAACGCACGGTCCCCCCAGAACGACGTGGCAATGCCGGAAATGACGTGGCACCAGTACCAACGGTACCGGTTTTCGTACCGCATCCCTAAACGTAACTTTGTGTAAGCCGCTTTGCCTGATGAACATTTCAGAATAAAAGCAGCGATTCCGTTGTAGGTCAAACTCCCGTTGTAGCTATATTTCTGTTTTGTGTTGTGAGCTAATCTTTTTGTGTTGTGACTAATTAGAATATGTTGCGACCCTTCTGGGCCACCGTACTTACGAGACATTTACTGTCCACGTTGAGACTTTGTTGTGAAAACACAAAACTGCTGCTTTCCTTTGCAAGAGCACAGATAAAATAATCAATTCACCTGATTGTTGCTTCAACTCCTTAAAAAGTTCATCTCAGGAAAACAAGGAAAGTAATTCTGCTGAGCAGAAAGTCAGCAGTGGATTTGCAGAGGAAGGAAACGACTTTGTGACACCTCCCCCAGGTCGCTGACATGTTCCGCTGTCCGGGGGGGCTCTAAGCTAACAGCAGTGAGGATGATTTGAAGAGGCGGCCTTCAGGGAGGAAAAAGTCCAAAGGATGTAGAAAAGAGCAGAGCAGCAGGGGACGGCATGGACCTCTGAGGGCCCCCAGCTGGACAGCAGCTCTGCAGTCACCATGGTGACTGTACTGTAGCACAGAGAGCACAGCGACCGTTTCCCCCAGCACAGCAGTGAGAACTTTTCAGGACACGTTTTTACATTTATCGTAAAGCAGTTTATCGGCTTCATGAAGTTGAAACTTGTTTAGTTTCAGCATCACCTTTGTGTTCTCGCCCTTTTTAAGGCAGATTTGAGTGTTTTCTGAGCTCTGAGACTCTTGAATTGCAGGAAGTTTGAATCTAACAGAAGCAAAAAGAACTAATGACTAGAGTGTGGCGTAAGGACACTGTAAGACAACGTTATCCATACGCCATAAGTGCGTCTAATTTACATATCCTTACAGATACTCTCCAGAACACTTACCACACACACGACAATGGTACGGTCCATTTTCATGATGTCCCTTGAGGTGGCCATACGGGCCTTAAGAACTGCAGGACACACCTTTAAGATGCAGCTGCTCCTCTCTACGACCCCCCCCATGGACCCGGACAACCCAAAACACACAGCACCCGCACATGCCAACCCCCACATGGGTGCATGTAACTAAGGCTTTAGTGTGGAGAAGACATCTCAGGCACGGTGGGGCAGTGGTTAGCGCTTTTGCTTCATAGCAAGGAGGCCCAGTTCAAATCCCAGTGTGGAGTTTACATGTTCTCCCATGTATGTGTGGGTTTTCTCTGGTTTCCTCTCACAGGACAAAAACATTCCTCATAGGTTGATTGGTTATTCTAAATTGCCTCTACGTGTGATTGTGAGTGTATGTGTGTGTGATTGTGTGGCCCTGTCACAGACTGGCGACCTGTCTGGGGTGTCCTCCGCCTGGCAGCCCCGTGACCCCGACAAGGATACAGCAGGTTAAAAAATGAATGGATGGACAAGGCATCTTGTCTATAATAGTACTGTTCTTCCAAAAACCACCTCGTGGGGATCTTCAGCTGCTGGTGTGCATCCCTTCATCGGCCCCTTGAGCTGCGGGGTCGTTTCCTTCTGGAGCTCATGGAAACGTTGGCTTGTCCTGACGGAAGCTTCAGACGGCCATCATGGCAGCTGGTTTCTGCCCGAAAGCAAACTGAAAGAATGGGATCTTGGGTGTTTTATGCAAACACAGTTTCCAAAGAAACGTCTGTTCATCTCCTGCTGGTTGCTGACTAAATTTTACCACCTTTAATGCCCCCCACCCCCCAGTACCTGTAAAAATGTAAAAAGTAGAGCAGATGAAACCCCACTGAGGCCAGCTCAGATAAAGAGATACATTGAACAAACCTGACCTACTAGCTTCAGAGAAAGGCCGTTTTCACCTGAAAGCATCTGTGAACTCCATCCAAACCTTAAAACTGAACTTTGTATTATTCTTTGGTACCACAAATGTTTCTGCACCCTGCCTACAGCACCAGTCATTGAATCTTTCTGTTGGTTTCCTCATCAGGAGAGTGCAGCTTCAGCTCGGCAGGGGTTTACGATGGCACGGTTTTCAGCCGGATATTTCAGATCCTCTACAGAAACGAGGAGATTTCTGTGAACGACTGCATGATCTTCAAAGTCCACCTCCTGCTGGACGGAGAGAGGGTGAGTCGTCCCACAGATACACTTTCAAATGCTCCTGCCGCCGCGCCCTTTGGCCACTGGATCAAAAGCCGAATCAGGATTCTGTGAGATTTCTGATGAATGAAATCTGAATATTTGTGTTTAAGTGCAGCTTGTGGCTTTAGACCATTTTGAATAGATATTTGATGAGGCTCTTTTAAACTTAGTCCTAGCATGTGACATCACAAGAACAGAAAGAGGGAAGCCAGGACTTCTATTTACGTTCTAAATATTTTGTTTTTGCATAACCAATGAGCATGAAAATGCAGTGAAATAATATAAATCAATTTCATACAAAATGTGTTTTTTATTTTTATTTTGTAAATAAAAAAGGAAAAATGTTGAAAAAGGTTCAACATTTTTGAAAGGAGTTTTCTCTCCAGTGTTGATGCTCTTTGAATTATCGTAACTCTTTAATAGTTTACACACTCAACGTAATTCCATCAGGATGTGTTAAAGTCAACCTTGCATTGCTCACAGAGCTATCCTCTGGCAACTGAAATGAAGCTGCAGTTTGTTCACTGACCCGCAGGGGGCACAAGTAGTAAAACATTTACGCTTCAACCAGTTTCAGCGCTGTAAAAATGGGAATTTAAAGACTTTTTTAACTAAAACTCCTGAACTGAATATCAGTATATGCGATGGAGTTATTTTGAAGACCTGTGTGTCTTCAATGTGCTGGGTATGAAGACTTAACCCCCCGCTGCAGAACAAGCACTGAGTTCACATTTCCTCCTGTTGAACTTTCAGCAGAAGACAACCTCCTGACTTCCCTTCATGCAGAACGAGCAGATGCTTAAACCTTTGCTTGGGCTCAACCCTGGACAGTCCAAAGGGACGGCCCAGGCGGTGGACTGAGGTTGGGAGATATCAGAGACTTGATTGAGGACAGATTTCTTTTTGATGAGGCTGAATGTGGAGGTTGAGGTTTTGAAACAAACCTGAAGCCCCTGAAGGTTTTTCTCATTAACCTTCTGGATGTTATCTTGAAGCAGCAGACTAAAATAGTCCTTATCTCTCCTGTGGGCCTGGATGTGTGCTTTATCTGAACACCAGTCCTGTGAAGACTCCCACATTTGCAGTGTTCTCACATTTATTCTTAGAGAATCTCAGAGGAAAAGTGTTGATGCACACGTGCTGCTTGACCACAGCGGCAGCTTTGGTTTCCTAATTCATTCTGTTTTTATTCATGTGACACTTTGAACATAAAAACATCATCTGCCAAAAAGAAGCGCCTGCAGAAGAAAGCACGCTTACGCCACAGATGTGTTCCTTTGACTCAGCTCAATAGCAGCAGAAAATGAGTCACATGCATGTTGAAATCCCTGCCTCTCCTCCTGCAGGGTTTCCTGTTTGATATGGAGCCAAACCCAAAGGACAAGCACAGCAATGGATGACATAAACTAGTCTGCTGCCAAACAGAAATGTTTTTGTTGAAAGAAAAGCATCTCATCCTCTGTAAGACCAGCTGAAGACCAGATTTTGAATAGGAGTTAAGGTTACACATTAATGGTATCTAACACCTGACAAAAGGTAGTGTTTAAAATGACAGACCTGGTTCAGAGCGCGCCTTCCCATCCAGATGAGACAGTTCTCTGGCCAACATCTCCTTCCTTCTAGTCAGAATTCATGTTTGAAGAAACTTTTTCAGTTTTGGGTTAAATTTTATTCCAGAACCCCATGAACACCTAAAAAAGCGTTTTTTCCTGGTTTTACCTGGAAACCTTTGGGGCCTCCAGCATAAAAGCTATGGCTCTTAGTCAACATCCGGTGCTGCTGTTGCTCAAGCTCCAGCTCTTCTTTTTTCCACCAAACAGCCATCCCCAGTCTGTTAGTGGTGGAGCAATCCATGTCCAGGTAATCAGTAACAAACCGGACAGAAATATCAGAGAAGGCAGATACTATCAGAAGCTTCTGGAAACTTTAAAGAGGTGACTTCTGCGGCAGCAGCTTCTCCCAGCTTATTATCTGCCCCTAAACCAGCTTTAGCTCCTTTTTTGTCCAAAGTATTTGCTCTGTTACACATTACATTAAATGTGATGAGTCATTTTACAAAAAAAAGGAAAGAAATCTCCTCTAGTAAAACTCTACATTTGCAGCATGATGTTTCACAGATGTGACAACCATCTTAAATGTTTGTTTTCTATTTCATGTGTTTTAAATGATTTCATAAAAGGTTAAAACACATACTATTAATGTTCAGTTGCTGTTCAGAGGGGAAGTGTTTAAAGTGAACAAACTTTATATACTTTTCTGTTAGATCCTAAACCATTGGAGTTCTGTTTATTGGGTTGTTGGCTGCAGTAAGAAGGAAAAGGAAGATGACCAATAAAGCAAATGTAAAGTACAGCAACACAAAAAGTTATTTGTAATTGCATTGTTTAACATTTTTATTGAAGTAGATTTACTGCAGCAGATGATCCTGTTACATGGTGCTTTAAAAGTGACTCCTAAGTAAACATGTTATATTCAGAAAACAACCCTTCATGTTTCTTTATTTTTCTATATCAAAATGATTAGAGGTGTAACGATTCATTGAACGGTTCGATTCATGTCATAATTACTGGTTGACGATATAATTCATTGAGGTTATTGGTTCATTTTGAACGATCTGATTGGATCCGATTCACTGACCTAAAATGGATCAGAACATCTTCATTCAGAACTTCAACAATGTGACTCAAAGATCAATTCCTGCTATTGAACAGTAAAGTTTTCCAGATTCTTGTATTTCTTCAAGATAATCAAGTGTAAATGAAATCTGTGTACAAACAAACAAATAAACAAGAATGAATGTCAAATTCATTCCCATTTGAGTTTGATCAAGTTCATTCCACTGTTGTTTTTCCACATCAGAATAATCCAAAGGAACATTATTAGAACATTCTAGCTCACTGTATGGTCACATGACTTTGTAAATTCAAAGTGTTTCCACACGTTGGACTGGAATGATGGTTGATCAGGTTTACTGCATCACGTGTTTGTCTGCTGATGATACTTGGTCGTTTTTACATTATAGTAAAATAAGCCTTCGAAGTCTCAATCCAAATGGTATTTTCCAAGATCGATTTATTTCATTTTGCAATGATTTAATAATTGTTTTAGGTGTTCCCAGTGGTCTTTATTTATGATGATGCTGTTTTTAGCCAAAATAATAACACAAAAATGTTGGTTTCTAGGACATAGTTTCTGCAGAGCAGCAGACGTTCATCGGAAATTCACCTCTGAATTGTGGGAGGGAGTGTTTAGTGTGGAGTAAGCCTTCCTTTGCTTCTCTACATCCTTCAGTTTACATTCTATCTCACCAGCTTACAGCTCCTCACACCCCCAACATTATTTGGTGCATAAAAATGGCGAGCAGCATCAGAGCTATCCAGCCGTACAGTTTTGATCCAGATTCAAGCTCAGACGAGGAAAACAAAAAACGTTCATGGATCTAATTGTCTGTAAGTGGATGCATCAGAATGGAGCAGAGCAGGGAGCTTCTGGCCTACGTCACAGCTACAAGCTTTTTCCAATTGAAGTTTTTCATGCTTCTGATTTATAAAAATGTGAGTAAAGAAATGACATGGCTGTCATTGGAGTGGAGGCTTTAATGGTGCTGTTAAAGAACTCCACTGCTGTTAGAAACCAAACATGTATCTGACACAAGTTTGAGAGCTTTAACTAAATCGTGATTTTGGTTCAGTTTTTAAACCAAAGCTGTGGAGATCACCTTTTTGATGTTGGTCTCTGTTATGTGTCACGGAAATGTTCTGCTCTTCTGTAGGTGGAGGAAGCCTTCAGTGAGGTGGACTTTCAGCTAAAGCTGGATCTCCATTTCACAGACAGTGAACAACAGTAAGTTCTGACAAAAAGTGCAAATGTGTGTCTTTACATGTCCACAGGTTCTCTTCAGGTTTGTTTTCAGTATGTCTGTATGGGTTCTTTGGATTTGGTATCATGAAGTGTTCATCCGTGCTCCTCACTGCTCTGCAGCTGGCGCTCTGTGCACAAACAGCTGTCTCATGCTGTGGAACCAGATTCCTCTTTGAGGACTGTTGCACTTACTGCCTGTAAGGACACTTGGTTAGAGAGGAAATACGCTAATCGAATCACCAGCCTCAGCAGAATGATTAAATCTCCTACATTGTTGGCTGAGGACTTTAATTGACCCTGAATGATTCTAATTCCAGCCTGGAATCTGTGGGAACAGTGTAAACAAGCTTTATCATGTTAAAGTAAAACAATCTGCTCACATTCTCAAATGCAGAAATAAGCAGAAAACATCACCAAGAGAAATCCTAGCTGAGACCTTTTTTACTGGCTCTTTATTTATGCACAATTTATGGATTTTTAACTTGTCCTGTCCATCAGCTGAGCGAACAGATCAGAGCTGAAGGCCTTTTGAGTTAGAAAGATTTTACTGTTATAATCAGGGGTTATGAAACTTCTGACACACAAGGTTTATATTTGTATAAACCCCTTTTGTAGTTGAGGTTAAAATTTATTTCCATTAAATCCTTTTGCATGCAATTCTTTTTGAAATGCAGAGAATAGAGAGACGGAGAGAGTGAGATGTTAGAGATAAGGGCTAAAGGTACAAAGGAAAGAAGTCAAAGGATGAGAACTCAAAATACAGTATAAGAGGGGATATAGTTACAAAAAGAGGCAACAAATTACTCATGGTTTATCATTATCAATTTGAAATTTAGATTTTTATCGAAAGTTATTTCTAATTTTATAATTTTATACTAATCAATAACCCCAGAGATTGGTTCTTGAGTAGGAGCAATAAAAACTGGAAGAAAATGTTGAAATTTTTGCACACTGTTCCCTGGCAAAGACGGACATTTTAAATGAAATCACACACACAAACATAGCATTTTTCTGCTGTATTTTCTCACTAAAAGGCACAGTGGTCCACAAGGTGCACCATCAATGAATTGTCTATTTTTGAACTTCTGCCATATATAAGGTGCATCAAACTATAAGGCGCATTGAGACAAGAGTCAGAGATAAGTCCATCAGTTGGTCAGATTTTACTGCATTCACAGTAACTCTAAATCTTGTTTGTAACACGCTATACGTTAGCCAGGTTACAGGCGTTAGCATGTTTACAAAACTGTTGTGTTTGTGGCCCTTGGTCACACATCAGGCAGACTTGGTAGCTTGGAGAATTTTTATTCAGGCTCCGACAACATAAAGCTTGCTCTCTTCTTTTGGCACACTTGCCACTTTCCAGAACCATTCTTTGATAATCATGCACCCCCTGTGGTCACCAATAATATAACAGTTGAAACACACAACATCTCCTCCCCACGTAAAGAGAATGTAGTTGCAAAGTCATTTCAACTTCTCACAACAACAAAAAACAAATACATAGTTGCAACTCTTTTATTTTACACTCCTGTGACTTACATTAACAAACCCAAATAACATTTATTTATGTTTTTACTTATTTATTTTTTTTGTGTCTACTGTCCAAACTCTAATCACAGTATCTTAATGTTTCCTCACTGGATAGGGCCTCTCAGGCTCCAACACAGGAGTGACTTCAGCCTGCAGTAAGTCAGGCGATTCAACTAACACTGCCCTGAAAGACACAAGATTTTTATTCTGTCCCCAATCAATTGTAGCCATATGATCAAGAATGCCCTTAGCAGTGTCACCTGGTGGTAACTCCAGTTGACTAGAAGATGGTTTTCCAGCAGAGTCTTGCCCATCCTGATTCACTGGTTCGCAGCATCTGATCGACATGGCATTTCCACAACCCCTGTTCTCTAACTTTCACTTGGGAAGACACAGGTCCGGTTTGCTTCTGAATTACACCTCCATTCCATGTTTCCTCCCCCCAGCGGGGGGACTAAACTAAAACCAGTTTGCCCACCACAAACTGTCTGTCTCTGGCGTAACCCTGACGACACAGCAGTTGAAAATCTTGAGACCCCCGCTCTTCTCAGACTGGGCTTAATGAAATCCAGCCAAGAGCACAGCCTGCGCTTTACAAACAGCATTGCTGGAGCCTCTTTAGTTGTTGCATGGGGAGTGTTGTGATAAGTGTCCAATCTCTGTACAGAAACAATCCCTCTCAATGATTTCAGTGCATGCTTAAACGTCTGGACAATGCTCTGCCAAGCCGTTGGTGGCAGGATGATAAGGTGCCGAACGAATGTGCTTGACACCGTTGGACCTCAAAAACTGGTCGAACTCCTCTGAAAAGAACTGTGGTCCGTTGTCACTGACCAGGATTTGCAGAATGCCATGTGGACTGAAAAGATCTCTCTGAGCTTGGATGGTCTTCCCAGCAGTGGTGCTGTCCATTATTTGCCCTTCAGGCCATTTGGAATGAGCATTCACCACAACCTATGTCCTTCTCTCTCCATGGACTTGGCTCTTTTTGAATCTGCTGGCAGGATTGACATGATTTCACCTGGAACTCAATCAGGGAATCTTTGTTAGGCCACCACACATAACTCTGTGCCAAACTTTGTATTCTCACCACAGCTGGGTGAGCAGTATGCAGCTCCTATAACATGTACGGACAAAACTTTTGCGGCACTACAACACGACTACCCCACATCAGACATCCCTGTTGTATTGTGAGCTCATCTCTGTGCAGCAAAAAAGGTGTCAACTCAGCAGCATATTTAGCAGCAGGGAAACCATCTCCATCATTCTAGACCAGGGATGGGCAACTCCAGGCCTTGAGGGCTGCATTCCTGCATGTTTTCCAACATACCCTGCTCTGGCATGTTCTAATTGGCTGGACACACCTGAAGCAGGTAATCAGTCGGGCTTGGATATCTGGAAACCATGCAGACACTGCGGCCCTCAAGGCCTGGAGTTACCGATCCGTGCTTAAGACAGAACAGGGTCAGACATGGTCTTCCGTTTCTTCTCAGTGCTGCTAATTGGCAGAGTTTCTAACTGAGAAGCATAGAACACCTCCACTGTGTCTGTCTTTGTTTCCTTTGACTGTGGGAGTGGCAACCTTGAGAGTCCATCCGCATTAGCATGAGCCTCTCCTTTGCTGTACTCGATGGTGTACTCATGAGCGGACAACAACAAAGCCCAACGTTGCATTCTAGCAGCAGCCATTGCTGGAATACTTTTCAGAGGACTCAGAATGGAAGTCAAAGGGCGGTGATCCGTGAGCAGAGTACACTTGTTACCATACAGATACTGATGAAGCTTACGGACCCCAAAATGTATTCCCAGAACCTCCCTCTCTAGCTGTGCATAGTTTTGCTCTGCCTTGCTCAGAGTTCTGGAAGCAAAAGCTAAAGGTTTTTTTCTCCATCAGGCATCACATGTGAGAGCACCGCCCCCACTCCGTATCGCAGGCTAAACGAAGCAGCAGTTTAGCATTGTAATGTGTCAACACATCCTACAACACTAGAAGTGCCTTCGTTTCCCCAAACACTGCCTCGCAAGCGTTTGACCAAGTCCACTTATGACCTTTTTTTAGCAAGGCATTCAAGGGTTTCAAAACCGTGGCAAGGTCAGGAATGAAACGTCCAAAATAATTAATCATCCCCAAGAAAGAACGTAGCTGCCCCACATTGTGGGGCGTAGGTGCCTCCACAGTAGCACGCACTGTTTCTGGTGATTTGTGGAGCCATGAAGCATCGATAATGTGACCCAGGTACTCCACTAAGTCCTGGAAAAACAAACACTTGTCCTGCTTTACATGCAACTCACACTCCTCTAACCTTCTCAACACTGCATCCAATGCATTTAGATGAGTTGCTTCATCTGGTCCACTGACTAAAATGTCATCTAAGTAACAGTGGGTAAAAGGTAGTCCCAAGAGGACCTGATCCGCTGCTTTCTGAAACAACGCAGGCGCAGAAGTAATCCCAAATGGCAATCGATTGAAGCAGAAAAACCCCTACTCCATTGACATCATCAGAAGCTCTTTTGACTCCTCTTCCACTTCCGTCTGCATGTATGTGTTAGACAAGTCTAATTTGCTGAAGTGTTGACCTCCAGCCAAAGACGCAAACAAGTCCTTGATTTGTGAAATTGGGTATTTGTCCATACAAAGAACTGGGTTGATGGTGACTTTAAAGTCCCCACAAAGTCTCACTGTGCTGTCCTTCTTGCGTGCTGGCACCACTGGTGTGGCCCAGTTACTGTGATCAACAGGAGAAATGACACCTAGGCTAACCAATCGTGTCGACTCAGCCTCCACCTTTGGTCGAAGAGCATAAGGCACCTTACGTGGGGAGCAAAATTTGGGCACACAGTCATGCTTAAAGGTCACTCTAGCCTTAATTACTTTCAATTTGCCCAATGCGGTAGAGAAAACAGCCGCATGTAAGCTGTTTTCCCCACCCGGCTCCATCACCAGCACTGACTTTAAGTCTTTCCAGTTCAGCTTAATGGCTCAATTTCTTGCCCATTTACTGTAGACAACACTGTGATCCGACTGTATTTCTTCTCATTAGTAACAGAGTTCAGTGCCAAATCTTCATTGGTGTGACTTTCAATTTCTTCACTTTCACCCTGATTTGCATCAACATAATATGCTCTCTTCTTATTATCTCTAACTTTGTACTTGGTTGTCCTACTTTTAAACACTTTACTTTCTCTGTGTTTCTTTGCACTTTCTGAGGAACCTTTATTCTTACACATCCGGCCAATGTGATCCATATTTCCACACTGGTTACAGTCACGATCCTTGTACCAGCAGTCATCCCCTGCATGGTTTGTTTTACCGCACCTTCTGCGCTTCACAGTAGGTTTTTGGAAAATCACTGCATTCACTTTCAGCAAGCCACTTAGCAGCTGTGCATCCCGTGCCACCGTCTCAGCTGCCACTGCCATGGTGACTGTCTTCTGAAAATTGAGATTTTCTTCTGTCAGCAGGCACTGACAAAGCGACAGGGAAATCTGTCCGACAGCACGTCTTCCAAATACGCGCCAAACTCACAATGTTTGAAAAGTCTCTTTAAAACTGTCACGTACTGAGACACAGATTATCCATCCTCCTGATGTCATTTATGGAATCTGAACCTCTCTGCCATCACCAGTGGTTTTGGTGCAAAATGATTCTGCAGAACATCAGTTATGTCTTTATAAGTCATCTCACCAGGCTTCACTGGGGCAATTAAACTGCGCAGCTATCCATAAGTCTTTGGACCCAGCACACTGAGCAACACTGGGACTTGCTGTGCCATTAGCGAGAACAAAATGTTCATTCATTTTCCAATCCGCTTTATCCCTTTCGGGGTCACGGGGTTGCCGGAGCCTAACCCGGCTGCTCATGGGCGAAGGCAGGGGAAACCCTTGGACTGGTCGCCAGTCTGTCGCAGGGGACAAAATGTTCAAACATTTCAATATACGTTGTCCATTGCTCCCTGGACTCCTCAAATGGATCCATGTGTCCAATCATTCCAGCCATGATGCGGCAGTCTTCCTCAACGTTCGTCAGTCACCAGCACTCGGTGTATCCGTCACCTCCGCTGCTCAGCAGACACTGGAGTCACCCCACGTCACCAAAATATGTTGTGTTTGTGGCCCTTGGTGCTGGACTAAGTCACACATCAGGCAGACTTGGTAGCTTGGAGCATTTTTATTCAGGCTCCGACAACACGAAGCTTGCTCTCTTCTTTTGGCACACTTGCCACTTTCCAGAACCATTCTCTGATAATCATGCACCCCCTTGTGGTCACCAATAATATAACAGTTGAAACAGAACAAAACCTATAACTCCCAACCTTGTTTGTTACACAAAACCAGACTGATACCTTTAAAAAAAGGTTACTGTGACAACGCTAACTTCCAGCCCTATTATTATTGGTAACATTAGAAAGAAAACACAGTCCAACACGGTTACACATTAACCACGTTAGCGTATTTACAACATCTAACCTTCTTTGCAACTTGTAAAAAAAGGATAACATTTGGACAGAGTGCCATGTACAGTACCTCTTAAGATCACTTCAACTTCAGTAAGCCCAACCAGATTTAATCCACATATAAGGCACTTCAGAATATAAGGAGAACTGTTGTTTTTTGGAAGAAAAAAAACAAGGGTTTTTAGTGCTCCTTATAGTGTGGAAAATATGGTACCTCAATCAGAGTTGATATCATGATAACGCGTGGTTCTGTTGCAGTGGAAACATGAAAAAAGGATAAATAACAACAAAAGCACCCTTTAATTTGTTGGTTTTGATGAATCTGAAACCGTGTTTCTCTTTTCTGTTAGGCTGGCAGACATCGCCACAGTTCCCTTGATCAGCAGTCGGACCCTTGGCCTCCATTTCCACCCTCAAAAAGGCCTCCACCATCACGTTCCAGTCATGTTCGACTACTTCCACCTGTCTGTCATCTCTGTCTCTATCCATGCCTCACTGGTTGCCTTACATCAACCCCTGATCAGGTAGGCTTTGAAGCTACTTCAGTCCAACAACTTCAGTCCAACACTGAGGAAGCTTTTCTTTCTTTAGTCTCATCCACTCAATCTCTCACAAGCATCGTACTCACCGTATAGTCACAAACTAAATTTCAAAAGTCATCAGAAAAGGATTTTTGCATCTTTGAAAGGTTTTTAGAACCAGGAAGATTTTAAAAATCAAAATGTTTTTAAGGTTTTGTCTTCCTTTAAAATGAATCCTTTTATTAAATTTTGATTGGACCCAGATTCATTGCAGCAGATTATTGCTTTTCACAAACACACAGGTCTCAGTTCTGAAACTATAAATGATGCAGATGGTAAGAAAGGAATCACAACTGGAAGACGTTTTTCAACTGTTTTCTTAGAGCTTCAGTTTGATTGCATGTTTGTCATCAAACTGATGAAGAATTCATATGATCCCACTCCATGAAAGCAGTTTGCTCTCACTGATCAGAATTGATTAGAACATTAGTAATGGTCTCTTAGCTTATCTATCTTTTTTCACACACACTACGTGGATTTGACCCTGACTGTGTCCTTCCTCTTCCTCCCAGCTTTGCTCGGACAGGGAAAGGCTCTTGGCTGGGAAAAGGCTCCCCAGAGAGCACCGGCGACCCATCTGCTGTGTCTGTGGAGAACCTCATGTTTGGTGCGGGTTACTGCAAGCCTGCCATTTCTGAGGTTTGTCTTACTAGCAAAGCCAGTTCCTGCTCTCAGAGGAACCCTTTGTTTCTCGCTAAATCCCGTGGAATGAAGTAAATGTTATTATTTAACATGGAGACTGGTCCTTTCTGTTCGTCAGAGTCAGCCTGGTGGTTAGACTTTCTGACGATAAAACTTGGAGAGCTCTGAGATGATCATCTCCTCATCATGGCATGTCGGCTCCAGGCTGGCATCTGCGGTCATTAGAAATGACGGATGATGGATAAAATCTTTGGCAATGTGGCTGACATGCACAGGTGCACAATGAAGTGAAAGCCTAAATAATTTTAGATATTTTGTGATTTATATGTGCCTAAATTTCCATGATTTAAATCTATAAGCATCTTCGTATCAACCTACCCTCCTGTTAGCTTTAGGTGTGAAATTTGTTTCTGTTTGTTTGATATGAATATTGTTAGAGTTAAGGTTTGGCTTTAGACCTATGAGGTTAGCTGTGAAGTTACTGCTCTCAAAGTTAGAAGCACTGGGTCAGGATAATCAATAAACACACAAATTATAAATGATTTTGATCAGAAAAGACATAAGGATGAAGTCAAACGTGCCTCAGAGGAAAAACACAAATAACTAAATATAACAAGAATGAACAAAAGAGAAGCAAACATAAATGCAGAAGGTGTGAATGTTTTTCTTACTGTCACAACAGCGAAAAGCCCTGGTCTTAGCTGTTAGCTCAGCTCTTCTTCATAGCATTAGCAATCTCTGTGAAAAGGTGAATGGCTCAATGAGTTATATATCACTAAAGATGGCACACTAGCCTGTTACCATTGTCCAAGATGCGTAAAGAGTGACTCCTGCTGGAATGGGATAAAAACAATTAGACTTTCTGTAGCAGATCCAGTTAAAGGACCATAAATGCTTGATTTTGGTCTGATTTTAAAAAGAAAAAAACTCTGATCGTCAGAAAATAAGACCCAGGTCATGGTATTAATGTTTATGTACAAAGTGAAACAGGTCAAGGACATTTCAAAAGTTTCTATAAATAAATATGTCCTTCTATAAGAAGCACAATGCATTCCTGATGGTTGTGATTTTATTCAAATCCACACACAGACTCCTCGGTCTGTTGCTTATAATCGGGTCGTAGGTAGGCCACATCGCCGGCGGCTGCTTGCGCCCGTTGTTCGCGGTGTCGACTTTAAAGCGCACAGTGGCACCACCGGGAGGTAAAAGCGCCCAGGAGACGAAGCAACTCTGGGCTGGGGGCTCCCAGGCTTCAAGTGGATCCTACCCAGCCTCTATCAAAAGGACTCAGGCACCAGCGTGGCACTGGGCAGGCAGTTATCCATAAGCCACATGTCCCCGTCCGCCCACCGGACGGGGACATGTGGCGATGGGCTCTTCCATGATTGCTCCCCACAACTGAGGAAATCCTGGTTAGCGTGTTTTCCTCCGCTTAGTGATGTGGTTCAATTCAGCGGCCATCTGGTCTGATCTGAGGTCAAACACATATGCAAATACTACCACGGTTATCCTCCATAAAACAAAAAACATAAATGGTTCTGCCAAAAAACATAGAAATTACGCAGTCTAAAGCTAGCATTGACTCTGAATAGGCTACAAGACCAGCCTAAATGTTCACTGTTCTGAATAAAATGTAGTTCCTAAAATGTTTTCCAGAAGTTCTCCTTTAATGGGTGACAATAATACAATAATTAACTTGTGAAAAGTCATATTCTTATTTTTCCAGCTCTGTTTGTACAATTGAAGCACAGCAGTGAACCGGCATCCATACCAGTCCAATACGGCGTATGCAACAAGCTAGCATGCCATCTCTAGCCTACATATGACTCACTGCTTGGGCCACTTTTGGCATCAGTCTTTAACCTTCGAATGCAGATTCCACAGCTATGACAGAGAAAGAAGTTTCTTTAAAGTCTTATCTATCAGTCTTGTAAACAGTAATTAACACTCATAACATTAGCTCATATGAATGAAATCCTAATATTTAATAGAGATGAAACATAGATGCTGTTTTGGCTTTTGTGGCGCTTTATGGTTTGGGCGGAGGATATTAATGCCTTCATCCTGTGAATCTAAAGAGGCACCGAGACTTTCTTTGAGTGCTCAGATTTCTCCTCAGGTGTAACATCATGTCAACCATTCAGGGGTGAGAGCTTTCTTACTCAAGTTGTTTAACTCTATGAAGTCTTTGTGGTTAAAGTCTGTCTTACATTTCCTGGCTAGTATGGAGAGGAAAGGGGTGTGTGGAGGAAAGAAGATGCTGACTCACAGCAAAGTTCAGTTCACCCTCTATGTTCTTATTTTGAACGGTAACCCCTAAAGTAAAAAAGGGGGTCAGCAGCAGTTTTACCACAGCATTTTCAGTTGCATTTAAACAGTTAGCAGTCAGGCAGGGGTCTGCTGTCTGTAGCTATCTGTGTGTGTAGCTGTCTGTTGTAAGAGCAGTTTGCTGTTAGCTCCAGCAGAAAAGAAAGATCTTCTCAGTCACCCTTTCATGAGCTTTCAGGCTTTTAGCCTGCAAGCTAACACCCTGATTTCCTTTGTTCAAAAAACAGGCTCATATGAAGATTCACTTCAAGTAAAACGACGGAAAGGGAAGAAACAGGAGAAAATAGGAATTTTGCTAAAGGATAACATGCTGAAAAAGCTCAATTGTGCTCAGTCCACCTTTCCCCTGAAAGCTGCTGTTAATTCTCCCATAGATCATTCATCTGAACGTGCTGCACGTTTTTTTCCTCATCTCTTTTATGACAGACATCTGTCAGGTTACAGCGGACGTCACAGTCAGCACTGTAAATCCTAATGAGCCCCCGACCTCCCCCGTCCTCGCTCCACCTCTGGGTTTTTACTCCGACCCCTGGCTGGGTGCTTTAATAAGCTCTGCATTTAGCGAAGCAGGAGGGTTTCGTTTGATCCCAGTAATGAGTTCCTCTCACAAGCGCCACGTAGCACAAAGCTGCAGGTGAAACAGCTTTATTTACCTGCAGCTACATTTCATCCTCAGCACTTTCCCACTTAGCGCTGACCCATTTCCTCAAGTGTTTGCGGGGAAAAAGAAAAGCATGTGTCATCTTTTGTTTATTTGTTTTTCTATTATAGAACATCATCAAAGAGTTGAGCGTGGTAAGGATGAAAGCTGAAACAAGAGAAAATGTATTTGCAGCGGTCGTGTCTGGATTTACCTGAACATCCCAAACATTAAGAAACCAAGAAAGCAGCCTTGCCTCAAGGATAATGACTAGTTCATTCAGAAAAATACCTATATTTCTCACAGACTGATCCTGCAGCCCTCCACAAAGCTGAAGAGAATTATAAAAGTAAAAATACAGATGTTCCTTCCTGGTCTGGGTACACTGTCCTGCTGCGATTACAGAGCAAGCGTATGTATGATGACAGGGTGGCAACGCTACGTGCTCGGGGCAAATAACTGTACATCCTCAGTTACTCATGCGCTGCATGTCTTTCAGGTCCTTGATCCACAGCACCACCTGACAAAACACCTAAGCTATTAGATCTGGACAGATGTTTCAGAGCTGAGAAACCAAACTGTGAAACTTGAGCTAACTGGACTCCAAAGAACAGTAGCACCAAAACTTCACTGTTCTGTAGCTGAAGTAGTGTGTATCAGCACTATGGATCACACTGGTGAGGGTGTTTACCTACGCAGTGAGATCGCCATCTGCTGGAGTCACAGCTCTCTTACCGCGTTTGTATAATTTAAGCTATACTGTTCTTCATCTCCCACTGCATTTTTGTCTTTGTTTTGCACATTTTTCACAACTTAATGGTGAACATAACCAACTAAATAATGAGAAAATACAGCAATAACCTTAGTAAACATTTGAATTAAAAAACTGTTTTTCAAACTGGATAATTTGTAATGGCCAAGTCCATGTGACAAGTAGTTACCCCAACTCCCTGGAACACAAAAATGATCATAAACTACCTTTTCTTCTCTATCAGAGCTGCTGGACCAACAAGCTGCTTAGACAGAGAAGTGAAGCAGAAAGATCTCACACTGAAACATATGCTGCCATCTGCAGAACTTCTGAACTTCATCATCCACACATGGAGAAAACAAACAAACAAGGAAAACCTGTCCAGGAACGAGTAACCATAACGAGAGCAAAAACACAAGCAGGATTGATCCAGGAGCTCATGAAAGAAGCAGAAGAAGATGCAAAGAAGTTCAGGCCTAATTTACTCAGTTCAAGTCAAAGTTCATGATTTGACAGTCAGAATGAGACTTTTGGACTAAAATAGGTCTATCTGTGAGTTCAAAAAGAAAGATGCTGTTGAGCAACAAGAACCCACAGGAATGTCTGAATCATTACCAAAACGCTAGGACAAATATTCTGGACCCTGTACGTCCGGTTACACCTGGACTCAAAACACCAGCACTTCAAAATAAAATTCTTCCAAAACAATAACATTAAAACTTCAGTGTGCTTATTTGTCTGGTCTCTTTTAGGCCTGAAAAAGGTCATAATAATTTATTTAGCAGCACTCAGTTTAAGTGTCAGCTTAATATAATCCATCATCTTTACAAAGTTCTGGACTTCCAGCTGAAGGCCAACCTGAGGTCTTTGGTCGTCTTTGAACTTTTCAGCCTTTTGAAAGTCATGAAGAGAATTCTCAGCGTTAAAAGTAGTGATCTGCTTTAACTGCACGCAGCATGCTGTGTTTAGGGCCAAACTCGATAAACTGCTCTGCTCTCCTGCAACCAGGCTGCACAACTGCTGCAGCGGCCTGTAACGTGTCAGGGATTTTTCTTCAGGGTGGATGAACCTGTGTGTTTCCCGTGTGTCTGCAGGGGAGTTTTTACGTGTCCAGTGAGAACTGCCTGGAGAGGGCTCACACGTGGCATCGCCGGCTGTGTCGCCTCCTGCTGGTGGCTCACGGCGGCCTTCATTCCTACTGCACGGCGCTGATGAAGGAAGTCCCACAGCTCCAGCAGATTCCGGCAGAAACAGGTTTCCACTGAATTAAATTCTTTCATTTGTCATTCCATTTGTGTTTGTGATTCATAGCTGAACTAAATGTAACTTTACATTTACAAAAACAAATGTGGTGATAAAAGAACCAACTAAAAGGGTTCTGAAAGAAGAGTGAAATGTAAAGGTGAAGTAGAAGCACAGATTTGGATGAATGAAAAAAGGAGAACAGTTGTTTGTGTAAAGGCTGAGAAAATGAGGGCGGGGTGTGTGTGTGGCGTGAACCATTCATGGTGAGAAGAAAGGAATCAGAAATAACACCAATGATCAGTAAGATGTGGAAATGTCTCTGGTACTGAAAACAAATAAAGTTCTGTGTGGTTCTGTAGAGTTGGTGCCGGTGGAGGAGACTCTCAATCAGCTGTCCATACAATTACAGGTGAGTTACAAGAAAGTGATGAAAACAAGGTAATCAACCTGACATCTGCTGCTGCTTCTGTCCTTTCACATTTTTGCACTTTTGTTCAGAAAGTTCACTTTCTTTTGTAAAGAGGGAAGCTCATCCTGAGTTCAGAAGGGGTTCAAGCGAAGCATTACAAAGAGAAAAGCGTGTGTGTTGAGTTCGAGTAGAAAGCTGTGTTCTTCATGAACCCTGACTGCAACGTGCCGCATGTCTCGCAGCTGCAGGGGGGCCACGAGGCGGCAGCAGAGCAGATCAGTCGGGACGTGAGCCAGCTCTGCTCCCAGCTGGCTGCTCTGTGGAGGCGCTTCCTGGAGGCCGCTGTGCTCAACCCTCACATCCTGTCCTATCTGGCTCAGGAGCATCACACGCTCCGGGTGAGTCCTGCCTTCAAATATAACAGTGTGGATTCTCTGCACCCACGCCAAAACGCACAAATACTTTTCTTCTAATAGTGTTGACGCTCAAGAGCTGCAAGCTGATCTTCAAGACCTGTACCAATCTATTCACAAGACAGGAAGCAGTGTCTATGATGTAGTTGAACTCAGAAGACCAAAAAGTCCAAACTTTGAGAATCTTGATGATTGTAACCTGCAAGTTTTCCAAAGTGTTAAAAAGAGTTATTTGAGCAATAGAAACTTTTAATACAAAACATGCTTGTTAGTAGAATCAAGAGCATGATGGTAACATCTCATTACAAACTTCTAGAAGATCTGAAGCAGCATGATTTATAAAGAAAAGAAAGGAATAAAGATTGTCCTAAACCCCAGTGACTGGCATAGCCAGCAGAGACAAAGACCGTCACATCTCTACATTAAGCCTTTCCTATCGCTCCAGTTTTTCCATGCACTGACCTCAGACCAGCGTTCAGCAACACTGAGGCCTACAGGACTGCTTCCATTAAGGATTTGGCTCTGTACCAGAGCAGCAGCAGACATACTTACCTTCAGGGTAAAAGCTAAGACAAACTGTAAAAAAAGGATGTGAAGGTCTGACGACAGCAAAGAACTTCCTGTAATAAAGAAGCTGTTTATGCTGAGTGGATTTTTTCAGCTAAAAGCTCTGATAAAGTCCAGAAATGCTCAGTGGAGTAAAGGATAACACATTTTTATTGAAGTTGTAAATGAGCTGCCTCAAAAGGAACTAAACTCTCCCTCTGCCCTCTTCAGATTTACGACCCATCTCTGTGGCAAAAATATACTAACATTAAAAAAGAGCAGCATACCTTCACCTTTTTACTCATTTTAAGAACATCAACTCTATCAAAACTGTTGCTTATTTTTAACCTTCTTGTAGTTTTTTTTTTTTTTAAAGATTTCTGGATTTGTTCATAATGATATTCTTCTTTTATTAAAGCAGAGAAACAGGCTCTGGCTTTTGAGTTTGTTAACCCTGTGAACCCCACACACATCACAGAACCGACAGAAAATTCAAACGTTTTGGAACTTAGATGTTTTTAAACGGCCTATATCATGCAAAATCAACTTTTTGGGGGCTTTAAGGTGCATTATTCTGCTAAATTTAAATGAAAAAACTCTAAAGTGGTATTTTGATCCATTCGAGCATTCCACTAAAATACACCAATCCCTCACAATCCACGAACACGAATGGGTTCTCACATTGTGATGTCACAAAGTCAGAACTGTCCCTTCCTGTACGAATCTGTGGTGCCAGCACCATCCCTAGGCTAGCGAATGGTGGTGGGGTGGGGGCGTGGGGGGCATAATTCGGTAGACTCGTAGCAGTGCAGAAATATGCACGGAGGCAGACTTAGAGAAAGAGAGAGAGACTGGTGCAACTCACTGTAATGGAATACGTAAATTCAGCCAGAATGAACATGGAGGCGTTTCATGGTTCGTTGTGTCTTCAAAAGAAGGATTAGTTTGAGATTTGTTAGACATGAATATAGAGATGAAAATTGAGATGAAAATAGAGATAAAAATAGAGAGGAATATACAGATGAATATACAGATGAAACTAGAGATAAAAATAGAGATGAATATAGATATGAAAATGGACATGAATATAGAGATGAATATAGACATGAATATAGAGATGAATATAAACATGAATATAGAGATGAATATAGAGATGAATATAGAGATGAATATACAGATGAAAATAGAGATAAAAATAGAGATGAAAATAGAGATAAATATATAGACATGAATATACAGATGAAAATAGAGATGAATATAGAGATGAATATAGACATGAATATAGAGATGAAAATAGAGATGAATATAGAGATGAATATAGAGATGAAAACAGAGATGAATATAGAGATGAATATAGATATGAATATAGAGATGAAAATAGAGATGAAAATAGACATGAATACAGACATGAAAACAGACATGAATATAGAGATGAATTTA
>BSAI01000019.1:3374268-3386678 GCA_036245035.1 Adrianichthys oophorus
AGAGATGAATATAGACATGAATATAGACATGAATATAGACATGAATAAAGAAATGAAAATAGAGATGAATATAGTGATGAAAATTGACATGAATATAGAGATGAATATAGACATGAAGCCAAGAGATGAAAATAGAGATGAATATAGACATGAATATAGAGATGAATATAGTGATGAAAATTGACATGAATATAGAGATGAAAATAGAGATTAATATAGACATGAATATAGAGATGAATATAGTGATGAAAATTGACATGAATATAGAGATGAATATAGTGATGAAAACTGACATAAATATAGAGATGAATACAGACATGAATATAGACACAAATAAAGAGATGAATATTGAGATGAAAATTGACAAGAATACAGACATGAATATAGACATGAATGAAGAGATGAAAATAGAGATGAATATAGTGATAAAAATTTACATGAATATAGAGATGAAAATAGAGATGAATATAGTGATAAAAATTGACATGAATAAAGAGATGAAAATAGAGATGAATATAGTGATGAAAATTGATATGAATATAGAGATGAATATAGACATGAATATAGAGATGAATATAGACATGAATATAGACACAAATAAAGAGATGGATATAGAGATGAATTTAGAGATGAAAATAGACATGAATATAGAGATGAATTTAGAGATGAATTTAGAGATAAAAATAGACATGAATATAGACATGAATATAGACACGAATAAAGAGATGAATATAGAGATTAATTTAGAGATGAATATAGAGATGAATATAGAGATGAATATAGAGATGAATATAGTGATGAAAATTGACATGAATATAGAGATGAATATAGAGACAAGAATATGACAGAACAGTATTTTCCATATCTGACTTTGACCAGTGACATCGACCACATAATTTGTAACTTATTTTTTGTCATTTTTTTACACTGTTGTCTGAATTCAAATGAATCCAGGTTATGTCTTGAACCATGTTCACACCTAGTAGAAGATTATTGCTTTAAAAATATTCATTTATTTTATTTTTATTTATTTACCTTTCTAAGTCCTGTTGACATTAAAAATCTCTTTTTCAAAGGAGCATTGTTCAATGAAAGACTAAAGGATATTGTTTGTGTGAAGCAGTTTTTTCCTTGAGAATTTGTATAGGCGAAAAAAAAAAGTAAAGTAACGAGTATTGGATTCTGTATTAAAATATGTAATGAGTAAAGTAATTTGATTATTATTTTGATCCAGTAAATAAGTACAGTAATCAATTAATTTTTAGAAGTAACTTACCCAGCATTGATTATGTGGATATAGTTTACTCTGAAATGCTTAACAATATCATGATAAACTGCAGGCCCTTTAAAATCTTTTGATGAAATCTGAAAAAAAAAGAAAAGTTTTAAAATCATTTTCTTACGAGATATAGATAGTATCAATTATGATATGTTGGGTGATTTGGTAAGTTTTTGCTCATAAAAATATTAGTTTAAGATGCAAAAATATTGGTGTGATTTTTCAGGAAAAGATCACCCCATTTACCCACGTCTCTAATTTGATCCAAACGTTTTTAACATGGAGTAACAGGATTTTAAACAATTCATTATCAACTAATTTTGCATTATTTCAATAGAGAAAGTAGTTATTTAACAAGGAATAACAATACATAAATTATTCTCACGTTTTTCCAGCCAAAAGATTTCATGGAAAATCCTATTTATTATGAGCAGCGAAAGTCCTTCTGCTGCCTCTGGTGGAATGATGATGTACTACAGAACACTTCTATACAATGGGTTTTTAAGGATCATGCAACTGACATAGTAGTCTCAAAAATGCATGTATCATATCTGATAAAAATGGTTTTATAAGGTTAACAATTGTCATTATTATTTACCATTATTATTAGTGTTTTGATTGTTTTAGTATTTGTTGTATAAAATATTCTCTTTCCTTTTTTTTGACATAGATGTCTTAAATAACTCACATCCTTTTCAAAAAAGTCCATCGCTGAATGATTTCAGATGTTTTTAATTTCAGTTAAGTGTCAGGGTTCTGTTCTATAAGCTTTTATTTTGTTTATTTCACCTTTGTTCACTAAAGGAAAACGTTCCAGTTCATGATGGAAAGCCTGTTGTTAAATTAGACAAAACAAACACATAAAATCCTTTTGGAATGCATTGTTTGGTTGACATCTGAAGTGGTAAAAAGCTTCATTTTCAGTTGCTTCTTGTACTGGGCAGCAGTGGCTCTGGTGGTTGAGCAGGTTGGCCAATGATTAAACAGGTTCTTGAGTGCGACCAATTTGGTTGCATGTGCGACTGTTTTTTTTAATGGTGCACCTAATAAAAATGCATGGTTGCACTGTAACCATGGTTGAAGTAACTGAAGCTCTGCAGCTGAAAGTTGTTTTCTCCAAATCCAGGTTTACTTTGACAACGTGAAGCTGAGAAAGACAGATTTAAGGATTTTAGATTCTGTAGATGCACTGATAGGGTTAGAGGCTAATTTTGCTCCTCAAATGACAACAGTTGTGTCTCCATTTGAAACCATCAGGTCAGGAGGTTCTCAGAGGCGTACTTCTTCACCGAACACCCTAAAGAGATGTCCCTGACATTTCAGGAGGAGCTGTAAGTAACACTCTTTCAATCTTTCTCTGACCTGAAGCAAGTGAGATCAACCGCATTATTCTCCTCAAAGCATCAACAGACATGCTCAGATAGCTGCAGATGTGCGGAGCTCAGACTACTTGATCAAAATGCCTCCTTTACCTGTTGAGTGCCTGGACATTGATGGAGACTGGAACAGTCTGCCCATCATCTTTGAGGACAGATATGTTGAGTCTCCACCGAAAGGTAAGTCTCACCTGTTTGATTTTCTGAGCGCTTTACGTTTTCGACTGAGTGAACTTGTTGTCCATGTGTGGAACTTTTCCCCAGAGACCGCATCACGGCTGCAGACGCCTGAAACCATGGAGGAGCAGAGCACCTCCCATTGGCGCTTCACACCTCCTGAAGTGGAGGGAAGCAGCCCAGATCCTGGATCAACAGCAGCAATGCAGGAATGTAAGGAACCCAAGGATGTGTCCACGCACGTCCCAATCAAGGGAGATGAGAGCGGAGCCGTCATCGGTACCCAGAACCTCATCCACCAAGGGCAAAGTCCTGAGGTTTATTCAGAGGAAGCAGAAATCTTGAAGAAATCAGAGGAAGATGTAGGACGAAGGGCAGTTGAGTGTGCAGGAGAGAGCGGCAGCATTAAAGAGGAGACTTCAAATCCCTCCATGGAAGCTGAAAGTGAAGACAACTGCCTTCTCACAGCCTATCTGCATCCAGGTACATCCTTCTTCTCAGGTGACCTCCGAAAAGAAATGGCTCACCGAGGCTCTGCCGGCGCAAAGGTCATGAAGCGCTCGTCTTCCGTCATCTCAGACTCTGGCATCGAGAGCGAGCCCAGTTCAGTGGTTTGGCCTGCAGAGGCTGTGCTTCCAGGACAAACTTCTCAGGACTTTTCGAGCGAACGCGAGATACCGAAGCAAATAGTTTGTCACCAGCGTGTCCATCAGAGCTGCCTGGAAGGCCTGCAGTTAGAGAGCAACAGCAGCCTTCCAAGTGGAGGCATTCAGGCGTCTCTGACCTCCATCAGCTCTTTACCCTATGAGGACGACAGGCAGCAGAGACAGCTCAGTAAACTGACCAAGTCAGCGTCTGCTCCACAGATAAGCAGCCCAGAGGACGAGGAGGACAACTCTTCGCTTGCTAAACAGGAAACGGACAGGAGAAGCTCAGTGCGACAGCAGGATCTATGCAGGAGAAACTGCTCTCTGAACAGTAACCTGGATTCACAGCAGTATGAAACATCTCAATTAGTTATAGACCTCAGCCACAACCATAAGAAGATGACTTCTGAAAACTCCTCCAAAGACCATCAGCTGGACCTGCTGGAGACATGCAGGACAGCGTCCAGTGGTGTTTCTGAAGAGCAGCTTTACTCTGCAGAAAGTCCTCCTGTGAGGCGCAGAGCTGCTGTGAGGAACCATCAAACACTCATGAGTAATGACAGCGCCTCAGTGGAGGATGTGCATCTCCTTGAATCTGACAGGCCGCCCTGTGAAGGTATGAACTCCACCAAGGAGCCTCAGTGTTCCCAAGAGAACAAGCTGGGAGGTGTCTCAGACCAGATATGTCTGGAAAGACCTTTAGAAAATTCAGCTGACGTTCTAAATGCTGCTGGCATCACTCCGAGGCCGAGCGTCCTCTCAGGGCTGACATGTGGAGATTCACCTTTATCTGCCAACCTCACCACAATGCCAGCGGGGGACAAGGAGCCTTTGGAGAACCACACAAAGCCCTCCAAGATCCCCAACTCAGGGCTGGCCTTCATGAATAAGAAGATGGTGGAGGTGGTGAACATGTCGGTGTCCTGTGCCCCCACCTGCCTTCCATTTTCATCTGTCCTCAGAGACTCTCCCTCCATCACCGGAATATCTACGCGCCAGGCTACCTCACCAATCACCCATCAGCCCCTGGGCTCCTTTGGCATCATCTCTGCATCTTCACCGAGCCCCCTGAACATGGACGAGGAGTCCAACGAGAGGATGCTGAAGTGAGTTCAAGCTTGAGCCTGATGAGCATGTCACTGAGCTTCAACTTTTGTGGATTTCTGAATCATCATACCTTAAGTTCAACACTCTTTATGTTTATTGTTAGACATTTTTAATAAAAATGTAGTTAGACTAAACTGGAATTTACCACACACTAGAATGAGATGGTGGTGCCAAAACCCCACGGACCTCTGTAGAGAAATAAACAGCTGTTACTCAGTCATTCTATTGGTCAGAATAACCATTCCTGTCTGAAACCTTTTCCTTAACATGTTCTTGATAGTCCTCATTTTTTCCATATTTTTTCTTTATTGTAAGTTATTCATGTTATAAACTCACATGTCTAATTGAAGGTAGGTGATCTCATGTAACGTTCAAAACATTTGGCTTGATTCTCCTGATCCTGATTTCAAGTGGTAGGAGTGTGGATTTCCAACAAACTCCCTCCTGATTGGTTGCCATAGAAATGAAGACTCAGACAAATCACTGCTTCCTGACAATTTTGGTTGGTTTTCTATGGATGACATCACACTCGCTCTGTTCAGTTCTCAGATACAGTGAAGGGTCCCATCAGCTGCCTGATGAATTGCCCAGTGTATGTGGGCAGGGCTGAAACCAAACGCTTTCCAGTGTTGCTGAATGACGAAATGGCTGGATAAAAGTCTGTGGATCAAAGCAGTTGCCAGCCTTGTTCCTGGCTCACCGAGATGTTTTCATATTGTTAAATCAGAATGAATACTTTTGTGTTTTAGTTAAATGTACCCTGAATTAGAAGTTACCGCATCCTGTTCCTGCATTTTAGACCCTCTTTGTTTGTTCAGATGTTTTTCATCTGAAGAAGAAAAAACAAATTGATGGTCATTTCAAACTGGCGGACTCCGTCAGTGAGGCCAGAACGAGCTCTTCTGAGTCCAGGAGCCACTGACATGCACTGCAGGAGCTGGCAGTCACTCCTGCCTGGATGGAGGAGCAGAGCTTCATTGAATGAGGGGAAGTGCTTGAAGAGCAAAAGTCAAGATGAGGTGAAATGCATCCTGACTGAATGAAATCCCATTAAAGGGAAGGTGGAGATGAATCCAAGATGATTAGCTGTAAAAACGGGGACAACAGTGGGGTTTGTTTTTGGCTTCTGGTAAAGTCTAGAGGTTGTCAGGAAGACAGGAGCTTAGAGGAAATGAGGGAGGCATGTTTGCACAGATGTGCAGCTTGGGAACGTGCCACCACAAGGTCTGCAGGTTATTCCATGAAGGGGAACAACTGCAGAAGTTAAGTCTGCATCTTTGCAAACTCTCTTCAGTTTCTACAAAGCCAAAGAGGAGCTGCTGAAGGAGCTGAGCTTCCAGGCCAGTTTGTACAGCGACCTTCCTCTCCTGGCTTCAGACCTTCCGTACTTCCCACCTGAGGAAGATGATGAGGAGTTTGAGGATGGCATACACCTTGTGGTGTGCGTCCATGGGCTTGATGGTGAGGCCACTCTTCATAGCAAAGATGGCTGTCTAAAATTCAGAACTCTGTGTGACATTCTCCTCCTCTGAGTGCAGGAAACAGTGCAGACCTCCGCTTGGTGAAGACCTTTATTGAGCTGGGACTGCCGCAATCCAGGCTTGATTTCCTCATGTCTGAGAGGAACCAGGTGGTTAAAAAAACATGAAAGCCACTCAAAGACGTTGCGATGCAGAGCCTGATAACTGCGCTTTTCCTGCTCTTCCCTTCACAGGCTGACACGTTTGCAGATTTTGACACCATGACTGACCGGCTGCTGGACGAGATCATTCAGCACATTCAGCTGTATAACCTCACCATAGGCAGGATAAGGTCAGTGACGGGCGTTTGTCATCTCCACTGGCTTTAAGTGGAAATGCAGCTTTCAGTGTGACCAGCAGATGGCGACAAATGCTGTCTTTTGCGCTCAGCAGGACTGTGGTTTTGAAAGAGTTCCTCTTTCCTGACTTTGGGTTAAGGAAACTGTTTTGTTTGTTTTAAAAACAACTTTTGAATACAGATTTATCCTGTTAACAAATTGCCAAAAATATGTCACGAGGTCACAAGCATATACATCGAGTCCGGGAACATCGATTATTCATATTGCGCATTCGTGTTATTATTGCTTTTTATTAAATAAAACTTGTTATTGATCCCATAAGCGGGAATGATCGTATATTACCAGAGCTCTGTTTCGCAGTCGGCTGCCAGTTAGCCTTTGTTTAGCTCTGAGTTAGCTAAGCTGTTTTTGTTTTTTTCCATCCATTTTCTTAAGCTGCTATATCCCTTTCTGGGTCACGGCGCTGCAGAGAGCCTGACCTGGCTACTGTTGAGCTAAAGCAAGGGTACTTCTGGACAGGTCCAGGAGGCTGGAGCGAAAGCACCCGTCCCGCCGGTCCCAAGAATAAACTGGCCGGCTAAGTAGGCATCCCACGCTGGCGCTGGCTGGGTGGACAGACAGCAGAACGGCAGAGACAGGGATTCCCCCGCTGCCTGCTCGACATTTGTATTTTCTTTTATAATTCGCTTATTAAAACTTCTCTCTTTTTTTGACGAACATGGAGTTTTTTACAGATAATATGAGGGATGTCTGATGCTCTTTTTCCTGCCACTTCCAGGTCCATTTCATTGTTCTCTGCCATTGTTGCCTGGCCAGAAAAAATACAAGAAAAAAACAAAAACAACGGCAGGACATGGCTGTTAAAATGTTTTTTCCTAGCAGAGCTATGGAATCAAGATGATTTCCCTGGCAGGGGATCCATAACATTCAAAAAAAAAGTGCAATTCTACTTTAATTTAATAAATGAGCCTCAACACGCATGCTCACTCTGTTGAATCGATGCTTCAGGACTCGATGTTTATGCCTGTGACCCCGTGATGTTTTTCTGACAGTTTGTTAACAGGAGAAATTCGTATATAAGGCAAGCAAGAGTCGTATTCAAAGCAAAAACAAATCAAATTAAAATGAGACATGTCAAATGTAAAACTAAATGTATTTACATTTTTTTGCAAAGTTGTGCACAAAGCATTAATTTGTGCACAACTTTGTCTTCATGAATATGTTTCTTCTTGACTGTTTCCTTACACCATACCTGACAGACTAAGACATGGATCACATCAATACTCCGCCTGGCTCCACTCAAATTAAGCTATTCGTTTTTCAGCTTAATTGTCCTCATTGTGCCAATTTGTGTCTTTGTAAGCAATTTCCCAAAGTTGTATGCCTCCTGTAGTTGTGCTGTACTCTCTGGAGAGCGTTATCAAAGACAGGAGCGATGGAGTGCCTCAGCAGCATCTGCTTCTTTCAAAGTTGTCTATATTTAGTTTGCAGGCAGACAAATGCAGCAGTACAGTAATTAAAGCAAGTGACAGATGAACAGGATTTTTCCCGTTGCTGTAATTGTGTGTTGTGTTGTGTCCTTTAGCTTGTCGAGTCAGAGTACATATCTATCTTAAAGGGACGGGGTCAGCAGTGGTCAGCGGTCTCTCCTTGTTTGTTCTGCTCCGGCTGACGGTTGTGTGTCTCTGACTGCAGCTTCATCGGCCACTCCCTTGGGAATATCATCATCCGCTCCGTGCTGACCAGGCCTCGTTTCCGCTGCTATCTGCCCAAACTGCACACCTTCCTGTCGCTGTCGGGCCCACACCTGGGAACGCTGTACAACAACAGCACCTTAGTCAGCACAGGTGAGGCAGCGCTGCTGCTGCGAGGACCTCCCCCGCTGTCAGAGCTGACCGTGCGGCTGTGTTCCTCAGGTCTGTGGTTGATGCAGAAGCTGAAGAAGTCCGGATCCCTGCTGCAGCTTACCTTCAGGGATCACGTGGATCCACGGAAAACTTTCCTCTACCTCCTGAGCCAGAAACCCGGTATGTCCCTGCATGTGTTCACTGTCTCATTGTTCTCTGACGTGGATTCTACGACCGTCGACTCCTGCTGGAGGGCAGAAGGGCAAAAGGATCCAAAGCCGTCCGTGTGGAGCCACCACTGCACTCATGACAGCATCATTCTATCCAGCCTGGGATTGGACTTGTGTGTGAGACACACATGCTCCTCCTCTCTATATCATTTGGTTCTTCTGTGACCTTTCAGGACTACAGTTCTTCAAGAATGTGGTTCTGGTCGCATCTCCACAGGATCGATACGTTCCCTTCCACTCAGCCCGGATAGAGATGTGCAGAACCGCTCTGAAAGACAGAACCACAGGTCTGTTCACGCAAACCTTTTCCTCAGTTTTTTATTCACCTGTGAAATACTGATCGATGGTTCCATGAAAAAAAGGAAATATTTGAACAACTGCCTTTAAATCCTCTGAAGAGGATCTGAAAGGTCTGAACTGAAGCCGCTTCAGGAGCTTCACGTCCCTTTAGTCCAAGCAGTGACTCTGAGATCTAAGCAGAAGACACCGAGTTTGTTTCCAGTCATCTGACCCTCATCACGTTTCATCTGCCGCTTTCTATCAAATCTCATCTTTTATTGATTTTTGTGCATTTTGATCTCTTTGAATCCGGAGTGGCTCATAATGATGAGTCTTCAACAGTGTTTTTTAAACTGAGAAACAGATGGATCAATTGAACAGATGTTCTAGTGTCTTGGAACTGGAATTTTAACAGGTCATATATTTAGAATCCCCTCTTCTGCTTGCAGGGCCTGTCTACACAGAGATGATCAACAACCTCCTGCAGCCGCTCGTGGAGGCCAAAGACTGCCGGCTGATCCGCCAGAACGTGTTCCACGCCCTCCCCAACACAGCCAACACGCTGATCGGCCGCGCTGCTCATATTGCTGTCCTGGACTCTGAACTCTTCCTGGAGAAGTTCTTCTTGGTGGCAGGACTCAGCTACTTCAAGTAACTTCACAGACACTGCAGAGGATCCAGTCCTGCAGGAAAAGGCCAGCTGGTGGTGGTGAAACCACAAACTCAGGTCTGAGTTTGTTGACTTGTAGCAATGCAGGGGACACCATGAGACTGATGGGAAAACTGGGGTGTTTTGTCTGCTCTGTGAGTGAGCGTGGTGGTCCAAAGCGTGGTGGTCTGTCTCTGCTGAGCTGGTTTTTGGAAACAAAAAGTTAAAACAGGACACATTTGGAGAAGTGTGAATCAAATGTGTCTCAGAAACCAATGCGCTGCAATTAACTAGATCCGATTTGTTTGATGAACATAACTCTACGGTAAATCGGTTCTCCGCCCTTTTCCCTTCTGCCTGTGAAAGTGCAAAGAAGCCTGCGGCCAAACAGCATAGTGAAGTTTGAAACATCCATTCTGTTCATCTCTGCTGTTTCGGGGCTTCTGTTGGGCCAACCACCAGCCTGAGTTATGTCCGTCCCAAACCACAGGAAGTCATTACTTTCACGAGCCTACATGAGTTATGAGCCAGGCAGGTCCCATGATTTTTCCACAGCATGACGTGTGTTTTTCCCGATTCTTCAGAACCGCTTTGTGGTCCAGTTCTTACCTGTTTCTCCAATGATGGATGAAACTTTGGCTCCCCTTTAAGACCCTGGTTCCTGCAGAGACTCGGCTGTCAGCGCTTCATTTTACTGAACGGGAATGATTCTGCCTCCAGGCTCGTCTGTATGATACATCAGTGATTTTTTCTTTTGGTGGGGGGGTCATATTTAAACCTTTTCTCCTGTTCATTGACACAGCGCACTTTATGGACTTCAAGTCAACCTCCATGACCTTTCTAAAGTCCAGAACAAAAAAAACAGATTTGTGGAATATTGTGGCCTGACCCCCTCCCCTTTTAAAAATGGAAGCCCAGCTGTCCCGTGTTGAGCGCTCCAGCGTCGTTTGCTGAGAAGTACAGATGACACGCTGAAGTGCTGCTGCTCGCCGTGACAGTGCTCTATTCGCAGACCGTCACAGGAATTGACTTTAATCAAACAAGCTCCTGGTCCTGAAAGAGCCCCTCCTCAAACAGAGTGCATGTGGATGCAGAACCCCTCCAGCCTCTGTGCCCTTGGAGCCGTCCGTTTGCCCATCGGTAATCGATGAAGGGAGGAAGAGTTTCAGGGTCTTTTCAGATAAGGGTGTCAAGGGCAGAGAGATCCACGGACTGGAGAAACTTTGCTCATGAAAAACCAAAAGCTCTTTGACTTTTGGAGCCTGAAGAGGCCTGACGGCTGAGCGTATGTTTTTGCAGCTCTCGTGTGCGAGAGTGAATGTGACCCAACAGATCCTTAAGTGCTGTCAGCTCTGGGAGAAGCTGACCTGAACCTCCGGGTGTGTGCTGCCCTTTAGCGGCGGGAGCGTGACTGAAGTGTTGTTATTGCTGCTGGATCACCTTTCATTGTTTGAACTGAATGTCAGCCATGTTTTAATTCACTGTGAAGAACACGTTTTCATTCCTTTTTTCTGCTGCGGACCGTAAATATATCTCACCCGTGCCAACTCTGTTACATTAAGTGTTGTGGATCAGACTCTGTTCATTCTGTGGTAGCTTCAATGTACAAATATAAATAAAGGTATATATATATATATTGCAAAAGTATTACTGCAAAATATCCAATGATGGAATAAAAAATGTTTCTTTTGCTTTTGTGATTATTTGTGTGTCATTCATTTACTAACCTTGTTATCTGGGATTTTATTTTGATCCTAATTCAAGTTTCTCCTGTAAAGTTGTTCAGAGAACTTCAGTCACAGGTAGTCATTTCCATCACACATAAATGATCCTGATTACCGGTAGTTTCAAACAAAAGTTTTGATGGTAAAAAGCTGCCTGAGCTCTCCTGGATCTGTGTGAAGGGACTGAATCTCCACAACAACTGACCTATGAGTCACCTGATGGCGGCACCTCCTTCCATCTTCTTCCATGACCTCCAGGACAAGTCCTCTTTCTGTTCTTTGACTCTTTGGTCGCTCATTTCCGTAAAGGTTAACTGTGCACAGCTGCCTCCATGTGTGGATGAAGGATCTCACCTAGCAGCTTATATATCAGCTTAAAGTCTAAAGTTTAGATTTAAAAGAAAGCTGGCCCTTTCTCATCTCTACTGCTCTCAAAAGATCATTTTTATATTAACTTTTTCCCTTTGGCTGCTTTTGTTGCACCATCAGAAGAAAACTTGTAGATTCCTCGAGGAAACAGAACTTTCTGTGAGAAAGTTGAGTAAGAGGAGACCCACAAGCAGTCAATCCTGTGAAAGTTTGGCTGACAGATTTCTACAAACTACCCAGATACATGAGACAGAAGGCCGGACGGGTCTGTGGACGCGTCCACTTAATGCTTTATTTTGAGCTCACCATCTGTACCTGTAGATGTCACCTCAGGTCCAGAAATGCTGTCTGCAGGATCATTTGTGCTGCAGAATGTGTTTCACTTCCAATTTATTTAAAAAAAACTTCATTAATTCCCCAAAAACAAAAAAGGATCCAGGCCACTTTGTCCACTTACTTGGCCATTTGTCAAATAAACTATTCACTTACATGTAAAAACTTTTCAACTTTACAACTAAAGTGAATCTTCTTCTTTACTTTTGGGCTTTTCCTTTCAGGGGTCACCACAGCGGAAAAGCTTCCTCCATCTAACCCTGTCTTCTGCAGCCACTACTCCAGGGGTGGCCAACCCTGGTCTTCTCGAGCCTCGGCTCTGCCTGATTTCCAGCTCTCCCTGGACTGCTTGATGCTGACAACCTAAATCAGGTGTGTTCAGTCAATCAGGATGTGGAATTACTTGAGTCAGCCAAGCAGCAGCAAGCTAGTCAGGGAGATCTGGAAACCAGGCAGTGTTGAGGCTCCTGAGGACCAGGGTTAGCCACTCCTGCACTACTCAAATAGCAGCTACCTTCATGTCTCTGTTCACTGCATCCGTAAACCTCATCTTTGGTCTTCAACTAGAGCAGGG
>BSAI01000019.1:3406678-3430726 GCA_036245035.1 Adrianichthys oophorus
GAAGAAAATGGATGGATGGATGGATGGATCAAAGCCTGATGGAGCAGAGCATTGGCGTTCATCCCAACTTTGATCCAAAAAACATGAAAGTCATAAACATTGTATTAAATGTAAGCGAACAAATAAAAGTGTAAGTAAGGCTGGTGAATTCAAGTTATATATGATAAAGTTAACGGATGAACCAATTCCAAATGCAGTTAAACCATGCTGGTTTTAGCATTTTAGTGGAAATGTCTGATCCTCTTTTGATCTATTTTAAAAGTTTTCCCAAGGCTCCTTTAGTTATGACTTTGCTTTTTTAGGACATAGTTTCTGCAGAGCAGTACTTCATTGGAAATGTATCTCTCAGTTGTGGGTGGGACCGTTGGCACAGATCAACCCCACCCTCCCTTCCTGTCACCTATCTGTTCTCACATTCTCCCACTAGTTTACAGCTCCTCACAACCTCAACCTAACAGCAGTGCAACAAAAATGGCGAGCAATATTGGAGCTATCCAGCTAGATTCCAGCTCTGACCAGGAAAACAAAGACATTCATGGATCCATCTGTCTGCATGTGGATGTTTTAGAATGCAGCGCAGCATGGAGACTGTGCCTCGCCCAGCATATTTTCTTTGCCACAAATGCACATTTTTCAAATGAAATTTTTGCATCTGCTCCTGAATCACAATAAGAAAGGCATTTTGAATCTTAATTTTCAATATATATGTCCTTCATTATGGGAAAAATGCCACAAGAACATGCTAATAACATCCAAGTGCATCTTTAACAATCAGCAAAAATAACTGACTCGGTCACAGGAAAGGATGTTGATCTGCTAACATTTGTGAGTCTGAACCCTTCTTTCTTCTTTTGCAAGAGCGCTAGCTCAGTTAGGAGACGGTATCACACATGCAGACAAACATCAACTCTAAACACAGAGAATAGCCACCAATCCTAGGCCCACTCCTGCCATGACCTCAGAGCTTCACCCATGATTTTTCTGCTTCTTCCACTACATCTCTCCAAATATCACCTAAAACCAAGCTGTTTCCTCACCCTGCAATGAACATTTAAAAGCCAGATGGAGCTTTATGCAGAGGCACGCTCAGTGTTTAAATCAGGTTTGACTTTTTTGTTGTAGTCATCATCAAAATGCCAGTCTTCCTTTTTATCCATGTTTCCGAGCAGAATCATATTTCAATTATACATGCTGAGATCATCTGGGTTATCGGTATATTCATTAGAATTATTCACTCATTTGTGTAATAATTGATTAAACTCTCATCTTTAAAATGCTCTCACATGCCTCTCAGTAGAAACTTGGATCAAGAAATACGTTTTTAATGAATCCATGTGAAACGGATGTCTGGATGAGAGATCCCAGCAGATCTTTCAAAGGATTAGATGGAATGGAATGTTTTTTTATAACTTGGAAAGAAGAGCATGAGGAAGGGGACGGTAGAACAGGTGAGGCAGGTAATGGTGGGGGCACTTTGGGTTTGCTCGGTTGGTTAAATCTACAACATCCCATAATAATATCGAGCATGTCAGTTTGCTCATCTTTGTCTTTGCTTTGCACTGTGGTCTGTAAATATTTAGTGGTGCATGTGCAGGTAAATATCTAATCATCAAAGCCTAATTGAAAATGAATTAGCAGATTAGCAGCTGAAGGTCATCTGAGGTAGACTCACTTTCATTAGGAGCAAGGGGAAGGAGCCACTGGGATCCATCATTTCCCAACATGCAGCCTCCCCAGATACTGCAGTTAATTGGCAATGTGATTAAATTTCAGATTTGAATGAAAAAGTTGTCTTTTTATACTTCATTGTTTAACAGAGATGTATTTTTCTCTCAGAAGATGAAGACTGAGAAGTCTAATAATAAAAAAATTATGTGATTCTTAACTCATTTTTAAAACTACTGAGCTGTTTAATCATTGGCAGATGTGCATTCTGGGTAAAGAAGGGAAAGATTTAAAGCAAAAGGAGGGAGAAAAAAATTGATTAAAATTGGAGCTTGACGTTGGTGTGAACAAATGGGAGGTTTTTTGTTTTGACCATGTCGCACAGCACTAACTTTTACATATTAGTGGTGCTGGGCGACATGGCCAAAAAAACAATCTCTGATGTTTTTATTTTACATTTGATTTTCAATTTAAATATTTCTTTTCTCCATGCTTTTACTTTCTTTAACAAAAAATAAAAATGACAGAATGTATTTCACCAAACTATTTTATTTCAGAATCTTCTTTGGAAATTGGCTTGAACACAAAGTGCAACTAAATACAAGCTGTAAAAATGTTTGTAGAATATTGCAGTTGGTGTTTTGTGAGCTACAACTAGCTTAAACATCTCATAAAAAGAAATGCTACGCTCACTCAGCAGTGCAATTTGGGAAGCCTTGTTGTGTGTGGTTTGATGCTCCACCTTTGAAGTCTCAACTCCAATGAACAAAATCTAATTTTTGACTCATCAGCCAAGTTTTCTGGTAAAAAAAAAGATAAAATTGATCAGTAAAGTGATTGCATTATTTTTCAAAGAAAAACTGTAGATGGTATCTTAATAAATGAATTGTGTAGAATGCAAAGAGAGAAGTCAAAACATAATGAAAACATCAGATAAAAACAAGTTTGTTTTCCAAATTTTTTCTAAGTAACTTCTTTATTGATTTCTAATCAGTTTTGCTCTCTGCTTCCAGCATTTTCACACCGCCTATGTAGTGTTTAATGAGTTGATCATAAATGAGTTGTTTCTGTTTTCTTGCTGAAAAACGTCCCCATGAGAAGAGGGGTCTCAGTCAGTCGCCTGTAGTCTGAACCAGCTGAAGAGAATGACATGTTTTAAAGAAAATTCAATGGCATAAAAGTTATTCAGAAATGCTTTGAGCACATCTTTAGTCATCTAGCATTGTTTTCCACTGACCGGTCTAGCTTTTTTTTTTGGCATTTGGTTCTATGTATATACAAAGCATTTAATGCTGTTTGAGAGAAGATTATGGGCAACAAAGAGGAATACAGCCGTTTTCTTTCTTTTGTCATAACGACCTTCAAATCAAGGGGTTTCAAATAGCCAACCAGTTTGTTCCATTTTTCTATGGTGCTGTAGGACAGATTGATTGGAGGACTGCAGATTGTGAGAAAATACACTTTTTTCCTAATTCTGCCTCCATGTAATTCATTTTTATTTAAAATCATAACAAAAACATTATAATGTGTTGGATTCTTGCCATCATGTCACTGACAGCAAAGATCCAGCTCTCTCTCTCTCTCTCTGGAGGGCTTTTTTCAGCTCTGCTCCACCTCTATAATATTAATAGAGTTCCATACAAATGGATTCATGCCACTTGTTATATTTATAAAATACAGTTTTTATTTAAATGCCCAAGTGTAATTTTGTTGCAATTATCTGCCACGTCTGAAATTACGCTCCGTGAAAATATTGTCTGACTATAAACCAGTTTGTGTTTGTGTAGCATTAATGTTCTGGTATTCAGTGTGTAGCACCGCTGTTTCCAGATCAACATTTTTATTAAACTTTGTGTTGCTGCTGTAAGTCCAGCTGGTTTACTCTCCAGTTCTGACTGGATCCTGTTAAAAATAGTCACATGTTCCACCGCTTCATCAGCCAAACGCTTCACGGGGGTGATTAGCAGAAGTTACGTGATACGTAAACTTGTTTTTGTTGCAAAACATTTTTTTTTCTTAGCCTCACCGAAGAAGTTCCTCTTTGCTTGCTGCTGTTTTCACAAATGCACTTTGCAAGAGACTTTACTCCGAACAACAGAAGTCAGAGAGAGCTGGGAAAATAAAATCCATATTTTCCCAAATGTAAATCATCTAAAACAACAAATTCAAAACTAAGTAATAAAATCAATTAATTTTCCAGCCCTGCATATTAGTTGAACTTGGTCGTCACAGTGTTCAGCAGTGAGGGACTGAGGATGCAGAAAAATGTCCAATAAGTGGAGAAGCGCAGACAAAATCAGAACAATTGAAAAATGTGTTTCTGATTCTGATTATCAGAGGACGGTGGTAGATAGTCCAATTGAAGGCTGGGACACCATGGGATTGATCCTGAGGTCAACCCGAGTGCTGTTCTGTTTGACAGTCAGCATCAAAGGTTAGATCAGGGATGGCAAACTCCAGGCCTCGAGGGCCACCATGTCTGCATGATTTCCAGATATCCAAGCCCGACTCATGACTGATTACCTGGTTCAGGTGTGTCCAGCCTATTAGAACATGCCAGAGCATGGTATGTTGGAAAACATGCAGGAATGCCCTCGAGGCCTGGAGTTGCCCATCCCTGGGTTAGATTATGACTGTAGGTCATGTCAGTCCCAGTCCACTGAAGTGACCGAAACACATCATTGTTCTGCAGCGCAACCTGCTGTCAGGAAGCTGATGTTGCTCACATTCCGGCTTATCCCGTCAGGGGTCGCCACGACAAATCTCTGGTGTGGCAGGGGTTTGTACGCCGGATGACCTTCCTGACACAGCCTATTTGATCCAGGCTGGGGGCCGGCACAGGGATACCCAGACTTGGGCCCCCTTGATGTGATCAGAAATAAATCGTGAATGTCCTGAACCAGCTTTCTAATCCACAATCAACAACCTTCATCCTCCTATGGAACAGCTTCACAAATGTGACTTTCTCAGTTGTTTTCTCCTCTACCATCAGGGAAACCAGGGGATTTGGACAGGATCCCAAATGAACACATTCCCTGTTCAAACAGCACCTGTTCAGTAATGATGGATCAACATAGTGAGGCGAATGTGAGAGCATATTTAATGAGATGTTTACATGGAGAAGAACGTGAACGCATATGGATAGGATCATTAGAGATGTGCACCCCATCACTTCATCTGTATGCCTCAGTTTGAAGAAGTTATAAAAAATATTACAAATAAATAAAATAATGTAAAACTATTTAAACAAAAAAAGCTTTCTGATTCAATTATGAAAAAAAGTTTTTCAGAAATTAGTGCAGAATCTGATAAAAAAATAACATTACAGTCCAGTTGTGGACTGACATGAAAAGACCTCAGAGAAAACATCTTTTAAAGGCTAATTTCTCTGTAGAGAAAAAATACTGTTCATGAATCTGATCACCAAAGAGCAGCAGTCCACCCAGATTAAACTTAGAAGAACTCAGTTGAAAGAATCCCACGTTCGTTTCCTCTTCTTTTGATGTTCTTAGAAAAAAAGTAAAAATGTTTTTCTTGAATAGTCAAAATGTTGAATTTCGGATTTCTAAAGTTCCGTTACCTACTAATGCCGTGGTGCTATTACAGGTAACAGTCTGCAAGCAGGACGAAGAAAAATTGATAGTCCTGCTTATCCTCTGACTATCATCTCTGGAGAATCTCCGTCAGCTTCTCACAATACCATCTTTACCTCTGCAGAAGACTGTAAAAATGATTGCTGCTTCCTTGGACTCATGCAGAGGCAGTTTTTTATAGGGCTTACAGTATGTCCTCCCATCGATTCTCCTCCTCTCTTTGGTTTGTGGAAAGTTCATTTGTGTTCACACTGAAGTGAACCACACCAGAGTTCATCTGCAAGTGAACAGAGCCCCTTGATCTTAAGATGACCAGAGTTTTCTTGTTTGGTTCAAAGCAGAGTTCAGATGAGTTTCAATACCTGCAGAACCAAGAGGACCATCAGAGGAAACCAAATCCTACCAGGACCAAAGCAGTGAGAATGCACACTACGTGTTTCCGTTAGTTTAAAGTGAAGGTTTTTTTTTTTTGGGTTGTGTGAGGTCGAAGTAATTTAGTAACTGCTTCTTCATGATCTATGTTAATAAGGTGCTGTTACAGATAATTAATATACAGATTTATAACTCACTAACTCAAAGCTCGTTAGTTATCTACTGTCTATCTATAAGGTACATTTGTAAATCTTTAGCAAACTGTAAACTGCTTTTTAACAAGTCATTTATAACTCAATAACTAACAGTTTGATAATGGCTTGTTAACTAGTTATAACAGGTACTTATTCAAAAGTGTTACCAATTGACTTCCCCACTCTGCTTTTTGACGTTTCTCGCTGACATGCTCCACTGTTGGGATGATGTATCAGTTTATATGATCCTGCATTTGTCCAGGTTAATAGACTTGAGACTGCAGTTTGCATTATTACAGCTCTACTTAGTGCCAACTACCAGGACAGAAGTAATAATGTTTTCAGTATTTAGTTAACTTGGATTTAACTAATGATTTATGTCCTCCATTTGTTCTGCCGTTGTAGTCCGTTTCATTAGCTCCAATAAAAATGTTCTGTGAGTCATTATTTTAAGGTTCCAGTGCTTTGATTATCCTCTGCAGATCTTTTAAATTGAATTAAGTAGAATTGTTCATTTGTCCACAGAGTCAAAAGGTAAAGCACACAATGCTGTGATTACCTGAGCTGTAAACAAAAATCTTATTATATCCTGATAAATGCTTGTCTTTCTGCAAAAAAAAGCTCATCTTTCACCCCGGTGCCTCTTAATGATGGTCCTTGGCCTCTGCGAATTTAAAGAGGTAAATAATGATGGGATTTTTATTTTTAAAAAAGAAAAAACGTTTCATCAGCTCTGCCTTGTGCTGCTGTTTGAGCCAGAGAGTGCCCCGAGTCATCATCTCTCATTAAGTAATGAATAGTGATTGGTATGAAATTACTTCACCCCACTCTGCTGCCTGTCCATTAGTCCGTTAATCAGCAGCATATGACTTCCAGGCCGCACAGATCCTCCTGCAAACAAATCACCATCGCCCTCCAAAACTTCCCTTCTCCTAAAATACAATCCCTCATTTGCATAAATAATTCATTTATGCACAGGAAGCTATCCTGTTGCTCTTGCCTAATTCACACCTGCTCTTTTCTGTAATCAAAACTAGGGCTCAGGTGGAAGCCCGGGACTTGGTGTGTGTTCCCTCTGCGCCTGGAGTTAGGAACTGACATCAGAAAGATGTTTATGATTCAGCAAGCTTGCAGAAGTATCAGGAAATCAGTCGTGTTAACCTCAGCAGCTCCAAATGTGCAAAAGCATCAGTTTGTCATTCGAGCTCTTACCCTCTTTTGTGAAAAAATCATGAGATGTGACAGCATGCTGGATCCTAATATGCTGTGAGATAGTATCTTATCACAACGAAAATTTGACAGATTGTTCACTTTGTTATATTTTGTAAATTTAAGTGGAAGTTGTTGAAATCCCTGTAGGAATGTGCAGAACTGCTGCCTTCTCAAGCTGGGCTAAAGGGCGCTCTTCAGGATGTGTGAAAAGCTCAGATTCTAAATTCATTCTAAACTTTTAATGCTAAGTTTCGATTTTAACACCTGGAAACATTTTTGCTCTGATGATTAAAAAACCGATGTAGAGTGGGGCCTGTCAGTGGGGCCAGATAACGTAGTGGATCCCATTTAAACCCCCCGCCGTTTGAAAAAGCTCTTGGTTGTGATGCAGCAGCTGAAATGGGCGGAGCTCCCCGCTCTGCTCCATTCATGCAGCCACTCTCAGACAAACAGATCCATGTACGTCTTTGTTTTCCTCAGCTAACGAGCATTTTTGTTGCACCGATAATGTTAGATCGGGATTGTGAGAGGCTGTAAGCTAGCAGGAGAGTGTCTAAAAAAAGGGATGATGGGATATCAGTGGAGAATTACTTCAGTCCCGCCCACAACTTAGAGGTGTTTTTCTAATAAACTACTGCCGCTCTGCAGAAACTGTCTTAAAAAACGACACCGTTTTTTTTTTTTTTTTTAATGTTGGCAACAAACAGCATAACCATACTGAGAACGATTTTACAACAGACAAAGATATAGCTGGAGTGGGATTTTAAACTCTAAAACTCAATTTGGTGGGGGATAATAGAGGGGGACCTCTGACTGTTGAGGAACAGTTTGGTTTCCTTCCAGTCCTAAAACAGCAGATCGGCTTCACCCTTTACAAAACATGCTAGAGGGTTCACAGGAATTCACGTAATCAATGCTCTTGTGCTTGGTGGATTTGGAAAAAAGCATTTTAACTTGTTCTTCTCATGGTCATCAGCTTTGGGCATGACTGAACAAATGCCCGTTCACATCTTACCTGTCCATGAGGGAAGAGACTGAAATGAGTTTCAGGTGGATGGGAGCTCCCTTAGAGACGGCAACCATTATGACCAAAAGTAGAACAATCCGTTTTAATAACAATTCGATTCATATCAGAAAGTGTGGTTGATGATTTGATTCCTAGTGGATCTTGGTTCATTTTGAACAATCCGATTCTCTGACGTGAAATGGATGCAGGACACCTTTATCCAAAACTTCCACCAGTAAGACTCAGAGATCAAAACCTGCTCCTGAACAGTGCAGGTGAAAAGGTTGACTGGTTCTGGCGGCCTTTTTGAAGCCAGTAAGAAAAAAAAGTAGGTTCAGAAATACTGCTGTGTTCTAGTCTGAACTGAGTCCTGCCAAGAAAAGGAGTGTAACCATTAAGGAGCTGAGCCTGGTGGGGCCATGGTATGAGCACAGACACTGAGAAAAATCTAGGCTTAACGTTTGGTTAAACTTTTTAAAGAAACCCAAAAAAACTGAGCTAAAACCAGAGGCCAGCCCATCAAGTTTCTGTATTTCTGAAGAATTACAGGGCAAACATCCAGAATCTAAGGTTCTGAGGAGAACACACAAGCAGGTCTCCACAAGGAGTAGTGAGACCCGTATGGTTTGTTTCAAACTCCTTTTGTTGGTTAAGAAATAAAATAGTGCGAATGACAGAAACCCTCATTTGAGAACTAACTGAATCTGACAGACTTGTGTCTTCTGTTTGTGCAAAGATGCAGACATACAAGAAGTGATAAGTCACACTCAGCAGCTCTGTGAGGAGCGCTGTGGGTGGCATGAAGCATTAAACCAATGCTAATGAAGGTCTGTTAACATCCTAACAATGTCAGTTCTTCCACGCCGATGCAGCGACAGCAGTCTGAACTTTTGCCTGAAAAGCCTGCACTTTCTGACACTGTCTTAACTTCCCCCAAAGCAAATGGGGATGAAATCACAGGCAGACAGGAGAACTGAAACAGCTTTTCCAGCTAAATTTGTCTTTTTCCACATTGCAAACCCAAACTGGTACTCTGTCTCCTTCAATGCAATTTGAGTTTTTGTTTCACCAGACTGTAAAATCAGTTGAAGGAGTTGATGACAGAAAAAGCTGATGAAGTCATTTCAGACTTTGCTGTTAAATCTTAAAACATTGCCGATATTTCTCTTTATGATGGCTGCTTTTATGGGATTCATTAAAGCATTTTATAGAACTGCAGCTGCAGCTGCACTCTGTTTATCCACATAGAACACAGGAAGCCTTTGTACCAGCAGGTTATGCAGGAACTTGGTTGAATTTTGGGGGAAAATTTTGAAAAAAACACTTAAGATGCCAGATGAGCTGCTGCCACTCACAGAAAAGAGTGAAACCCTGGCCTGAGGATGCACATCTACAGCAAACACTTTCAACATTCTGGATCTTCCAGTAAGCAAAGACTGAAGGGGTATTTTTGAACATCCGTTAACAGCATCACTTCAGCTGTGTGTGAGCATACAACACACTGGCCTACTCGTGAAAATCTATGCTTTTCAGCCTGTTTTATGTCTTTTGCGATGTGTCCGTTATTTTTGGTTTTAGCTAAAAGTATTTTTTAATAATATTCAACCAAAAATGTTCCCAATAGAAATGTAATACTTTTGTAATTTGTTGTTCTTCTGAAGTCTGTTTCCTCCCTTAAATAATCCCCATGGTTAAATTCACAACAGCCACATCTTTTAGCTTTACTTATTCAGGCTTGGTGGAGTAGAAATGTAGAATTTACAGAGATGATGCTGATGCAGTGACAGCCCTGGGCATAGGCCAGCTGGGCGACCACCTAGGGCGCCATCTGCTGGAGTTTTTTTTTTTTTTTTTTAATTCAGACAGTTGTTTGCCAAAACTCTTTTCATGTAAAGAATATATGTATGTATGTATATATATATATATATTATATATACATATAAATATATGTACTGGGGCAGCCTTGCGCATAGACGCCCTAGGCATCCGCCTGGGTCGCCATCTGCTGGAGGGGGCGCCAAATGTCAATGATTAGCCTAAGGCTTTTTTTTTAAGTATGTTTTTTTTCACAAGTTTCTAGAAGTTGGACACACTACTCATTTAGCTTAAAAATAAAAAAAGTAATTAAGACAAATGAAACAATTCAAAAGTTTGATGTAATCAATAACTTTGCCTGGTGCAGAGACCCTCCCTGCCTGAAGCTGTTGCTGTCTAACCTGGGGTGGGGCAGGGCGGCGTTGCCGCTGTTCGTTTTTCCTTAAAGCTTTAAGGATGCAAAAGCAGGAAAACAAGCCCTGAGGGACAGCTTTAAGGTCAACAAAGAGAAGGAAGAGGAGAAAAACTGGCTCAAAAATAATTCTTCGTCTAGGGCGCAATGCAGATATATATCTCAAATCTGCCATGTAATCAAAAACTTGGCGCAGGCGCAGCACCCCTTGTTGTGTATTTTCTGTTTCGGACAGCAAGGGCCCCCAAACCCCCCTTTCTTTTTCTCCAGTCATGCAGCGGGGGGGCAAGATGCGTCTTGGTATGATGGATACCATCCACTACTGCTTAATAAAACTTAGAAGATCAAGAGATTCTAAGTTCCTTCCTTTTGCATCCTTCTCCACACTTTATTTGGAAAACTGTGAAGTCTGACCAGGAAATGCTGACTCTGCCCTGTTCTGGATATGTGCTGGGCTTCATAAACACAGATTCAATTTTATTTAAACAGCCCAATATCACAATACAGTTGTCTCAATGGGCTTCACACCGGTATTTGCACAAAAGAACATAAAGTCAGTCATAAAAATATAAACAATAGCTGGTTGCTAAACTAAACTAAACAGACTAAGCTCCTTCTCGGTAAGAAAAGAAAAAGATTGAGGAAAAATAAATAAATGAATAAATAAAAAACTGGTTGTTAGAGGTTGTTAAGGACCAACTCTATTGAAACTAGTATTTTTTTATATCTTTTTGTGGGACTTTTTCTGAAATTGGAGGACATATTAAAAGAAAATTAAGCTTAAATTACATTTATGAGTATGTCTTTACTCAAATCGATGTGAATCAGGAGCATACAGGAAAAAACACTGTTTGAAAGAAAGTTTTTTTTGTGAAGTAGAAAATATGCTGGATGGGCCACAAGATCCCTGCTTTTTTTTTTTTTTTGAGTTGTGGAACAGCTGGGGTTGCCAAATACATGATCGGGAAGAGCCTAAGGCGAGGTCACAGTCAAAGACAGGAGCGGGAAGAGCCAGAGGCGAGGTCACAGCCAAAGACAGGAGTGGGAAGAGCCAAAGGCGAGGTCACGGCCAAAGACGGGAGCGGGAAGAGCCAAAGGCGAGGTCACAGTCAAAGACAGGAGCGGGAAGAGCCAGAGGCGAGGTCACAGCCAAAGACAGGAGCGGGAAGAGCCAAAGGCGAGGTCACGGCCAAAGACAGGGAGCGGGAAGAGCCAAAGGCGAGGTCACGGCCAAAGACGGGAGCGGGAAGAGCCAAAGGCGAGGTCAAAGCCAAAGACGGGAGCGGGAAGGGCCAAAGGCAAGGTCACGGCCAAAGACAGAAGCGGGAAGAGCCAAAGGCGAGGTCACGGCCAAAGACAGGAGCGGGAAGAGCCAAAGGCGAGATCACGGCCAAAGACAGGAGCGGGAAGAGCCAAAGGCGAGGTCACAGCCAAAGACAGGGAGCGGGAAGAGCCAAAGGCGAGGTCACGGCCAGAGACAGGAGCGGGAAGAGCCAAAGGCGAGGTCACAGCCAAAGACAGGAGCGGGAAGAGCCAAAGGCGAGGTCACGGCCAAAGACGGGAGCGCAAAGAGCCAAAGGCGAGGTCACGGCCAAAGACAGGAGCACAGACGATTCACCTGGAATCAGAAATCTCTCCCGCTCCCCCGTAGGGGACACTGTGCATGATGAGAGATAGAGTATAACAGGATGACAGGGGAGTTAGAACTCAGGTGAGGGCTCCCTCTGGTGGTCGGATGGTGATCAGAATGACTGCGTTCTGACAGTACACATATTTCATTTACACTTGATTATCTTAAAGAAATAGAAGGAATCCTGAAAACTTCACCGTTCAGTAGCAGGTATTTCTCTCTGAGTCACATGGTTGAAGTTTTGGATAAAGATGTCCTGGATCCATTTTAGATCAGAGAATCAGATCATACTAAATGGACCAATACTGACTATGAATTAGATCAGCAACCACTACGATAAGAACCAAACCAATATTAAAATGAATCATTACACCCCTACTAAATCAACTGTTAGCATAAATTGAGAACAAGGACTGAAACATTTGAGTTTATTACAATGCTTAAGGTCATCAACTTCATCCTGAAAATGTAATTAAAAACTGTTCTTCTCTTAATGAGATGGAAGCAAACGTGAAACAATGTTCCTACAGAAGTACTTGGCTCATGTTTGTATTTCAGAATTCAACAAACTATGAACAAATGTTTACAATGATGTTGGTTATTCTGGTTAAAAGGGTTACCCATCCATTATTTATTATTTGTGTAAAACAGTCAGTTGCCTTTTTAAATTGAAATGCATCCGTATTCAGGCCTCTTTAATTAAAGTATTTGTCCTGATCTCATCTCAGATGGGAGTCGCAATGAAACATGCCAACATGAGTGACCTACAGTAACAAGGACACCCAGTTAACTAGCTTCATTGCACGTGATAAAATGAGAAAATGCACGCTTATTCATCTCTGTCAGAAAAACAAACGGCCTAATGGAAGGGATAAGGTCATCATCAAATGTCAAACATGTTTACCCTTCACTGCAGACAGATGGGAACACAACACGTTCCCTTTGCTGAAACATTACCATTTTCAGGCTGATTCCCTTCACACAATTAACCCAAAGGAAAACGATATATGAAAAGGTTTTCTCTTTTCCAGTGAAACAAAGCAGGGTTATCTTTTAGCTGATGACGTGGAGAGATCTCAGCCTGCATTCTGTAGATGAAAGATGAAGCAAATAAGTGATTGAAGACAAATTTGGGAACATGCAAGTGATGTGGCTTTCATCAATGATAATGAAGTGAGGGGAAATGTGTGGCTTGTCCTGCTCCAGCATAAACAGAATGTGACGTGGAAACAAAACTCTGTCTGTCCACTGAGGGAAAGACAGAGCTTCAGACCGACTCCAGGTGATGAAGATTCATATTGAGGCCTCCATAAACTCTGACCACAACATCTAACAAAATGAGCCCTTTTGAATAAAGAAAACTGTTGCTACTGCAGTTTGGTACCATGCTGGCTAACAGGAGTGGTGGCGAGGGCAGCAGTGTGTCAACATTTTAATGAAAAACATTTTCTGTGCTCTTAAGCAGCTGGCTTCTGCTGGTATAAATTGCTCACTTTTTCAGAGCTAAACAAAACCATCCATTTACCCAGAGGAAAATCAATACTAGACTGTGAACAATATGTACCTTTCAAATGTACAGTTACACTGAACAGTAGCTAATAAATCAAAGCAAGAGGTACACATCTTTTGCAGTCGTCACATCAATACGAACCCTTCCAGAGGCATCTCCAGCAGAGTCTTTCATCAAGCAACACAGGTAAAACAAAAGACGGCAAAAAGGACCCTTAACTCATCCCCGCAGGCTATTAAAGTTAAAAATAAGCTTTTTCATTCCCACAGCTCTATGCATCTATCAAGTCAGAACATGAGGTAAATGAAACACAGGCTTCCAAGAAAAACCACGTGACCCTGAGTTCACAGACCCAGCTCGATGGAAATAAATTCTATTACAAGTTTATTTGTGATCAATTTTGTGACAAAAAAAGTTCACTTTTCAAATAGGACATGTTGTTTCCATGTGATCACTAGACATTTGTAGAATTTTATAAACCAGAATGAGAGGGTGTGAGCGTTCAGCTGTAAGGCTCCTCTTTACTAGACACATCTCCCTACTACTACATGCAGAACTAAAACAATATCCAAACATTACTCAGTTTAAAAATAAACACAAAGAAAGGATTTTCAATCTTTACAACAAAACACTCAGTAGGCCATTGTACTGAAACCTATACTGATTGTAATGAGTGTCTTGGTAGATATTAATTCTGTTAATAAAAGATTCCTAAAGAATTAATCAAGAAGCATTTTAAATGACATAATAGTAATTATATATAAATGTCATATTGAAGACTTAAATTGTGAAAACAAATTCCTTGACAGTGGAGGACATATATAAAGAAAATTGGGCTAAAAACATCCTTTCTGAGTATTTCTTTATTCAAGTTTTAAATAAAAAATCAATCAGAATCAGACAAAAGCAATCAGTTTGAAAAAGATCGTATTTGTGATGTAGAAAATACACTGGGCAGGCCACAAGCTCCCTGCTCCGAGGTCCATGTCTTAAGCAACATGGAAGGAAGGGGGGTGGAGCTCTGTGCCAACAGCCCCGCCCACAACTTAGAAGTTAATTTCTAATGAGCTCTTGCCGTTCTGCAGATACTATGTCCAAGAAAGCCACACAGTTTTTCACTTTTGGTTAAAAACAGCATCATCACATTGACAGTTTTTTTAATCACCTTTTTCCGGATCCTGCACTTTGCAGCCGTCTCACTGCTGCCTCTCTATCGGCAGCACAGAGAGCGCCGTTCTCATTAAAAAGAAACAAAAACCCGATCTTTTTTCTTTAAATGTCTTTGTAGGTCGTTGTTGGCATTAAGTCACAAAGCCCAAACACTTGCTGTCACTTTTAAACGTTTCTTAAAAGCATATTCATGGCTCCTGTTTAAACATTTTCGTTGCTTTTGTCTTGTGGTTGTCCACAATGACATTAAAGGTCATTCAAATGTACCTACTTAGGTGGTGGACGTTCATTAGTGTTTTATGAGGAAAAGGACAACTAAGAAAGAATGGAAAACTGGCAGGACAGGAGGCAGCAAAAAAGGTGCAGGTGAGGGTGGAAGTGAGACTAAACTAGGTAGAAGAAGAGCACAAGAAGTTGGAAACAAAGGAAGGAGGAGTCGATTTTTACAAAACTAACAAAGTAAAGAGACAGAGATGGCAAGGATGTTTAGCAGGTCGGGTCAATAAGGACTGGAAAGCAGATTGAGATGGTTAAGAAGAGACAATGATTTGCTTGGTAAAAGGATGTTGAGGCTGGAAAGAGGACTAGAGGAAGACCAAAGAGGAGGTTCATGCAAGTAGTGAAGAACGGCACAAGGATGGTTGATGTGATGTTGGTGCCGGAGAGGATAAGATGGAGGAGAATGATTCAGAATGAAGTTAAGAGCTGCCAAAATAGAAAAAAAAGCCACAATGTTAGACATGTCTTTAAAACTTGTAAATATTATTGGATGTGCAAATATATTTAATGAAGGAACATCTTGCTGTAGGATACTAAGGGTAAATACTAGGCTACTGTCTTGACTTGAAGAAAGGTGATTCAAGTGACTTGAATGTGACATGCAACATAAAAGCATGGATCCATCCTGCCTTGTAGCAAAGGTTCAGGATGGTGGTGGTATAATGGTGCGGGGGTGTTACGGCCCTAGCCGTATTTGGTTTAGTTTTTTTCTTTATATTGTGTATTTTATTTCTGTCAAGGTGGGATATCTGTGTTTTTGTGGATCTTTGTGTGTTTGTCTCTTAATTTCTTTCTGTCACAGCTGCAGCCAGCCTGCTGCTAATCATGATTCCCTCCACCTGTGCCTGCTCCTATATATCACTCCCTCTGCCCTTCATTCTCTGCCAAATCGTTGCACTACAAGCTTCCAGAGAAATCTCCAGTGATGTTCATGCTTACCGCTGAACCTGACTACCAGCTACACTGCTCAGCCTTTATCCAGACGTCTTACTGCCAACAGATGCCTTTACATGCCCCTGTCTCTCTGCTGCTCCATATCTTCCAAAGCCTCGTAAGTCCCCGCACCTTCTCCTTTTTTTTTTTTTTTTTTTTTTTTGGAAACATTCCCAGACATCCCTGGTGATTTTGTGTTACAATAACTGGTGACTAAGCCCAAGGATCCTGAGTTTTGCCACTCCCTCTTGGAGTCCATTTTCTTCCCCTATCGCCTCTACCTGGAGCCACGCCTTCCTTACCGTACAGAGGACTCCACTCCTCCTCTTCCCTGCAAGTCATCTCTCCTCACCTCAATCTGACGTTGATCTCCAAGGCCTGGGGGGGAAACTTCTGAGTAAAGACTTTAATAAACCTGGTTTTCTTCTACTCCTGAGTTAGTCGTATTTTGAGTCCCTGACGCACATCCTGACAAAATCAGCGTCTGCAAAAAGTATGACATCTTATAAAGAATAGTATTGTTTTGAAAAGGTTAATAAAAATCTACCCTGTTTTTTTTTGGTCATTTTTTTTTTTTTTAAATCTTTTCTTTTTTCTCCTTTCTCGCCAAAATCTTCATAGCTGACCTAAAGATAAAAAAGGTAAGGTTTTCATACAAAAAGTAAAATCTTTCTCATGGTTAAGTTCTCTGCCTCAATTTCTTTTCTTTTTTGGGGGGGGGAAGCAAAGAAGTGCAGAGCCTGTAAGGCGGCATAAAAACGTGTTTTCTTTAGTGCAACTGTCTGTAAGTAATCAAAAGTAAGTTGTGTGCACGAGAAGGAAACACAAGCGCAGTGCAGCAGTTGATCAAAGCAGTGGCAAAACTGATGGAATCCACCCTAGTCCACTGGGCAGTAATGTCTTAGCTGCCAACATCAGACACTCTGTCCAGACATCACGTGCCCCCATCATGTCCACACCAGTCCAAACCACATCTTCATCTGCACAAACATCCATGTGTGAAAGTGACTGGATTCTGTACATTCCTCCCACAATCTCCCACACAACTGCTCCAACCTTTCTCTGTGCTTCCTGTCAAAGACCTGCTGTCCTGTTACTCTATACCGTTGAGACCATTATTACAGACAGGTCCTCCATGAGAGGACGTGTTGGGAGGAAACCAAACATCCACTGCCTTTGCCCACTAAAGGAAGCACCAAAGCAGGAGGAAGCAGTTTCAAGAATAAACAATCCACCACCCTCTTTTAACATGGCACTTTTTAATGCTCGGTCCTTGTCCAAGACTTTTATTATGAATGATTTTATCTTAGATTATAACATTGATGCTCTGTTTTTAACTGAAACATGGCTGAGCACAGACGCATCCACTGTTCTCACAGAGGCCTCCCCATCTAATTTTAGTTTTGTTTTTTCAACCAGGGAGGGCAAAAAGGGTGGTGGTACTGCATCTATTATATCCAACTCCCTTGCAGTAAAGCAAATTACTTTAGATCAGTACCCCAGCTTTGAACACCAAGCCCTTGTTTTTAACAGCCCTCCAGTTTTATGCATCACAGTATACAGACCACCAAAACCAAACACGGTTTTTATTGAGGAGTTTTCTGAGTTCCTTGCATCTGTCCACATTTCCTTTAACATGATTTTAATAACTGGTGATTTTAACCTGCATGTAGACAAGGAGTCTGACCATTGCGCTACTCAGTTTATGGAATTACTTGCTTCTCTAGATTTTCAACAACATGTCATGCAGCCAACTCACAACAGGGGGCACACTCTTGACCTGGTAATCAGTCATGGTTTACCAACAAGTGTGTCCACTGTTGTGGATCTGGCTGTCTCTGATCATTACTGTGTGCTTTTTAACATCACTGGTTTTATAAAACAACAGACCTCTGTGAGAACGGTGAAGAAGCGCTACTTAACTCCTGAAGTGGTCAGAAAATTTATTTCAACTGTTTGTACTAATGCTCCACTTGTCTTACCAGCCCCCTGTGACCTAATCGTAGAAAGTTTTAACAGCAAATTAAAATCCAATCTCGATTCAGTTGCTCCACTTAAGTCTAAAAAGATAAGACTTAAACCCACACCCCCTTGGAGAACTGAAGGAATGAAATAATTGAAGAGACAATGTAGATCTGCTGAAAGACTTTGGAGAAAACAGAAACTTGAAATAAATTACCAATTATACCAAAATCAACTAAAACTATATAATCAATCGGTGAAACAAACCAGGAACGCATACTTTGCAAAGATCATCTCTGAGAACAAAAACAATCCCAGAGTCCTCTTCTCCACAATTGAATCTTTGATCAACCCCGACGTAAATACAAACACAATGCCAGCTACCGCGTCATTGTGTGAGGAGTTTGTTGACCACTTCAGGAGCAAAATTGATTCTGTCAGATCCAGTATCTTAAATGAACAAAAAAGCCTTTTTATTGAAAATGATGGCTTGATCTTACCTGGGGAAGCACTGGACAGTTTTGACCTGGTTGAAGCTGCAACACTTGGTCGAGTTTTCTCCCAAGTTAACCCAACAACCTGCTTTCTAGATCCCATCCCCACATCCCTTTTTAAAACATTTTATGGGTCTTTTGAGAGAGAGATTTTAAATATAATGAATTACTCTATTCAGACGGGTATTTTCCCTGCTGCCTTTAAAACTGCAGTTGTAAAACCACTACTTAAGGAAACTAACTTGGACCCCTCAGTTTTTAATAACTACAGACCAGTGTCTAACTTGCTATTTTTAAGCAAGGTTTTAGAAAAACTTGTTTTTATTCAACTGAATGAGTTTCTCGCACAAAACAACATTTTTTAGACAAACCAGTCTGGATTTAGAACAAACCACAGTACTGAGACAGCCCTGTTAAAGATAGTCAATGATATCAGGTGTGCCTTGGATTCAGGTCAGATCTCAATATTAGTCCTACTAGATTTAAGTGCTGCTTTTGATACTGTTGATCACCTGATCCTGTTGAATAGACTTAAAAGTCTTGGCATATCAGGGACGGTTCTCGAGTGGTTCAAATCCTATCTGATGGAGAGATACTTTATGGTAAACATGGACACTCATTTTTCTAGGGTCCACGGAATTAAATGTGGTGTGCCCCAAGGCTCCATACTTGGCCCCTTACTTTTTAGCATCTATATGCTTCCTCTAGGGAATGTCATCAGGAGGCACAACATCAGCTTTCATAGCTATGCTGATGATACCCAGCTGTACATAGCTATGTCTCCTGATGACACAGGGCCAATAGAAGCACTTTTTAATTGTATTTTAGATGTAAAATCATGGATGGCAAATAATTTTCTGCAGCTCAACCAGGAGAAAACAGAAATTTTAATTATTGGTCCTGAAGCTAAAAAAGAGAAACAGTTTTTGAAGTTAAAAGAACTTTCATTAGATTATTCAGAAACAGTAAGAAACCTTGCCGTTATTTTTGACTCTAAGCTAACTTTCATCCCACATATTAAACATGTGGTTAAAAGATGTTTTTATCATCTTAGAAACTTGGCTAGAGTCCGCCCACTACTCTCTCTCGCTAACATGGAGATGCTGATGCATGCTTTTATCACAAGTAGAATTGATTATTGTAATGCCCTGCTTGCCGGTCTTCCAAAAATTAACCTTAAGAATCTTCAGCGTCTCCAAAATTCTGCTGCAAGACTTCTTACCAAGACCAGGCGACAGGCCCACATCACTGCAATTTTAAAATCCCTGCATTGGCTCCCCATAAGCTTCAGGATTGATTTTAACATACTTTTAATGGTTTTTAAATGTCTCAACGGTCTTGCGCCTTCTTATCTGTCTGACCTTTTAGTTAAATATGAACCCTCGCGGACCCAGAGATCCTCTGGCACTGGTCTTCTAACCATTCCAGCTGTGAAAACCAAAACTTACGGCATCTTTTCAGCATTATGGCCCTCGTTTGTGGAACGGTCTGCCGGAGGATCTAAGAGCTGCAGAGAGCATAGATGTTTTTAAGAAAAGGCTCAAGACCCACCTTTTTAACCTGGCTTTCATATAATTTTTACTTTGTATCTTTTTACCTATTTATCTATTATCTATTTTATAATGTTTACAATAAATTAGTTATTTATTTTAAATTCCTCATTATAATGTTTTATTGTTGTTTTTTTTGCTTTTATCAATATGTTTACTTTTTAATTTTATTTTATTTTGTTTCCGGTGCTTCCTCAGTTGGGATCTCTCTCTCTGGGTCGGCTGCCGTTCAGCCGCGGCGGCTCTGGATGGGGACCTGCATCACTCCCTAGCTGTGGTGAGGCGGGTCCCTGCTTGTGTCGCTGCATTTGGTTGGCTGTGCCGCTACTCACAGGGAGAGAGGTCCCAACTATTAGCGTTTCTTAAAACAAACTGTCATGCTCAGCCTGTTTCTCATTGCCAATCTCCATCAGTTAGGGGGTGGGAGCTCTGACAGGGGTGGGCGTTGTGTACGGATCTGGGGGAGGGGACTTTATGTTAATTTATGCTTATTTTTATCTTATTATTATTATTTTTTTATTTGCTTATTTAGTATCATTATTATTTTTGTTTTATTTATTTTCATTTTGTGTAAAGCACTTTGTGTTATGTTTTATATGAAAAGTGCTATATAAATAAAGATTGATTGATTGAAAACAAATCACATGAATTCAGAACAGGTTTTAGATGACATTCAGACAAAACATAACGGTGACGCTGGGCAGGCAAAGCTGCATGATAAAATGAAACTCCATTAGCTCAAACAAGAAACCAATACTTGTTTGTTTTACTTTATCACTTTAGGGGCATTGTAAAAAAAGTACCTGATCAAATCAATAACTATCAATGAAATTGTGATTTTGTTTGAAATTCCTCTAGCATTACAATTTGTGGTCCCAACATATGCTGTTTCTATCCTTTATTTCACAATCTGGCAGTCATATTGAAATACTGTTTGATTAACATTTTTAATTGTGCTTAATTGTGAATTTTCCCGTTTATCAACTGTTGGAAGCACTACACTTTCACACTTGAACCGGCTTCTTCTGTTTTTCTTTTCTTGAACAAACGCGCCCTCCATCATTGCTTCTGAACCCTGTCACTAGTCTTCTTCTGGCTCTGCTTCTGGCTCTGCCTGTATCAATTCTTCTTCTTGCTCTCCTCCTACTTCTGTCTCTGCTTGTCCCTTCTCACTTTCCCTTTCCCCTTCCTGGCCCTCCATCTGAGTCTCCATCTCACTGTTATATTAATTTCCTACATCACTTACATCACTCTCTGATGGGCAGATGTCAGGATTCCATGCTTTTGGAAAGACAGACATACATTCTAGTCCATTACCAAAATTCCATGCAATACTTTTGACTCTAAATGATTAAAAGGGAACTGAAAACAATATTGGAAATACACGTTAAAGGGTTTGAGTAAGATTACATACCTTCCAACAACCCCTTAAAAAGTTTCACAATTTTTTTCAAGGACAAGGTGGACCTCAGATGGAAGATGGGCACTGGAGCTGTCCTGTCCACTTCTTCTGTCCTGGTTTCATGTTACCCCACAAAAGTAAGGGGGCACATCCCAGGGCCTTTAGTTTCTCAAGCTGAAACAGTAACAAAGAAGCAATTCTAAAGTGTACGCATATGTGAATGGACTTATTGCTGTGTACTGAGGCTTAAGAAAGGAAAAAAAGAAGATAAAGAGCATCTATGGCAACATTAAACAAAGTTATACTCATATGATTTTAAAATACCAGTGTATAAAATCTTAGACAGGATTACTTCAGCAAGACTGTGGTCACATATCCCAAAATGCCACAGCGCAGCCACCCAAATGCCAGATTTTCTGCAAAATTGTTTTAACCGAGAGTCGCATTTCTACACGCTGCATGGCAGACGAGGTTTTAAGAAAAAGTTTACATTTTATGGTGACTGTACGTTTGGACATCATTATGACAGTTGCCGCCCGGGCACATTTGGAGGTCGCGCAGTGTCAGGTGATAGTGCTAACTCACATAAAAAGGTTGATGTTTTTGTTTCCTTAAAAATAAGTCATTGATGCAAAAACTGCATATCAAACTCTTTGATAAACTAACTAGTTATTATGTTAATAAGTGAAATAAATTGAACATACTGTGTTTTCTGAAGCCTTGTGTGGCTCTGACCCAGTTTAAAGTCTGATCACTTGATCAAATCCACGCAGGAAGGAAACTGCAAAGAGTACAGCTGTACGCCATTATTGCCTTAGAAGCAGAATGTGTATATATGCATGCAAAAACTGGGTTTGGTGCATATCATACATGGTATTTCAAAGTGCAATGTCGTGGAATACATGCGACTGCAACTGTGTTGCTTAAAAAAGATTTTGAGCCCTGACGTCCAAATCTGTGAATATCTTGCTAAGTTTACCGAACAGTTTAGCTCACTGCTCAAACTGATTCTGTATTCCACAGCGCTTTACAGCAATCAAAAGCTGTGATCTGTTCATGATATGGAGACTTCTAGAAGGAACTTAAAACAACAAGCTTGAAATATAAAAGCACTGATTAAAAAAAAAAATCAAAATCTGATCCTGATTGGAAGACAACATCCTGTTTCTATTGAGTGATTGGGCTCGATTTCTGATCCCGTGATTGGATCAGGACATCCCTATTTTAAACACTTTACTATCCTATTTTAATAAGAACCTTCTTTTTTCTGTCTGCTTTTAGAATAATACATGTACAGGTTTTTATCCATCTTGATTTAAGTGTTCTTTGTTTTGACAGTGTTGCTATGGAGATGTACTCACTCTAATTATGCTGTGTCATTTTCAAGCAGGAGGCTTCGTTTTTAAAATTCATAAATACAGGAGGACACCCCAGCAACATTAAGCATTATCTAATTTAAGATCATAAAAAAGCTTTTTTTTTCCTTCTTATTTGCCCACAGCATAAAAGAACCGGGACAAGAGACTGATTTCATGACCAGTTTAATCAAAGTAGAAAATAAATGAGATGTTGTGTTAAGCCAGACGAACAGGAAAGACCAATAATTTGAAGTCCCACTGCAGCTATATTTTTTCTGTCGTTCCCAGTGTTTTTTATTTTTGAACAAATATGCTGTTTTTAGCCTAAATCAAATACCAGTGTCATGTTTTTAAGACATATTTTTTGGAGTGCAACAGCAGTTCATTATAAATTTGTCTCTGGGTTAGGTTTAGACTGTTGACGAGGAAGTGACCTAATGTTAATGTTCCAGCACACCTTTGTTTCAGTCAATCAGCCACGAGGACGCTTAAGGACTGCTCAGGAACACAGTCAGTGTGCAGTTTTGTTTGTGCCTTCATACTGAGGCTTTCTCCTGATCTGACCACCCGTTACCTGACCCTGCTTTACACCTGCCTCTGCCTCTTTGCCGCCTGCCCTGACTTTCTGCCTGGATCCTGACTTTGAGTTAGCTTTATGGACTTTTAGCTGAGCCTTGCTCCTGTCTGCCTGTCATTGTCAATAAACGTGCTGCATGTGGAACCAGCTGTCTGCCCGTTAGTGACACTACTGAATATCAGGGTCACCTGCTGTTTATTAGCTAAAACACTCCAGAGACGGTTTCCCATTCATTCTGAATGTCTGCAGTATTTCTAATCTACTGCCCTTAAATTATCTTCTATGTTGATCAAATTCAATTTGTTTACAAGTATATTTTCTGGTTCTGCTGTTCAAATCTAAAAAGTTGTAAAACAGAAAATAGTTAACAAGCCACATTGTTTGGAAACTCTTAACTGTCAATGAAAGCTATAAAACACTGTAAATCAGCTGTGCTGCTTTCACTGGGTGGGACAGTCTGTTAGCACACTGAAGGATTTCTGTAAACTGTCATGTCTGTAAACATCAATGAATTTGAAAATGCTGGTGGTCACTGCTGTAATCTTTAATATATTTACAGATAGATAAAGGGACAGAAAAAAAGGTGAAAAAAAGGTTTCCATGTTCTTTGCCAACATTTTCGTAAATCTTTGAGTTTAAACTGGACATGAGTGGAAAACATAATAAAGTTCCTGTTTTTGAAAGAGCCTAGCAGTTCATTTTCCTTAGGCTTTTATTTTGTATTAAAACAACATCCTGTTGGTGTTTTTAACAGGAGACCAGTCCAATAAATCAAATCAAATCAAACTTTATTTCTATAGCACTTTTCCTATGAAGCATAGCACAAAGTGCTTTACATTAAAATAAAACTGATTAAAAACAAGCACAACCATAAAAATGTAGGAACCCCATCCCCCCCCCCCCCCCCCCCCCCC
>BSAI01000019.1:3456933-3475549 GCA_036245035.1 Adrianichthys oophorus
TGAAGCAGGCAACAAGGAAAGCTGCAACAGCCAAATACCTCCAACGATCTCTTGGACCCATCCTGTTTATGATTTACATGTAGTTATAAGCATACTGATTGAATATGCTTAGGGGGCTAAACCCATGAAGCCTCGCTGGAGCCAAAGATGAAGTTCAGCTTGTAGGCACTTGTAGACAATCTCTTCCCCAAGCTTGTCGTCAGGTTAGAACCCCTCTGAACCTTTTCCAGGCAGAGGACACTCCACACACTTCCCTTAAATCACTGTTTTGCTTTGGAAGCCCCACAGAGACACCCAACAACAAAGCCCTTTATGTACATAAAGAGGTGATTCTGAGAGAATACCTTAGGTAAAATTGTTTACAATAAAAACCACAATATGAGTTCTGTTTCTGCTTTCACCATTCTGGTATTGTCATAAAAATCAGCTCCAGAAAAGTGAGTATTTTGATCAATATTAAAAATGAATGCTGAAAGGACATTTCTACTCTTTCTGCCTCAACAGACATTAACTTTTTTATTTGAACTATTCCTGCTGTGGACTCTGGCCTCCATGCAATAAGAAATGATCTGGGCAGAAACTGTTAGTATTTTTGTGTTCTCTGCTTTCCTCAGGATTGCAAAGTTTAAATAAACAGCTTAACATGGAGTGAAGCAAATGAGGATGTTGAACATGCAAATACTTATCAGGACTGCTCCATGGAAGCCACAGACACCTTGCTTCACATAGACAGGTCACACTCTTATTTCTCTCTGCTCCAGGCACAAGTCTTCAAAGCAGATCATAAATGAAGCGTAACAATGAAACTAGAACGACTAATTGGAAACTCATCTGTGAGTTTTTCAGGCACTATCCAAAATGAGTGATTTCAGAAGTTTGAAATCAGTCATACATTCCACTAAAAACCCTGGTACTAAATTGAAGAGAACAAAAATAGCCACGAGAGATGATCTGGCTGTTTCTATTCATAGAGATAAGATCTGCTGGAGCTCGACATTTTGAAAAATGGGGGCTGTAATAGCTAACAAACTGAGAAGTCTATAAAATTAGCCCCAGAAACTGGTAAATCATTGATACAGTGTGGTAAAAAGTAATTTAACATTCCAGAGATTTACAGTGATTAGGTTCAAACAAAAGTGTGGTGAAGGTAATTCATCAATGTTCTTTTAGAAAGTTTATTTTGTGTTTTGTATTGTGTATCCAGCATCAAGAGGTGGTGTCCATTTGCACAATAAGAAAAAGACAACCCACTGACTTCCACATCGAAGCACATTAAAATACTGAAGTACCTGAAAGCAGGGGAGATCCTAATGTAACCTGTGGTTGTTGTCTTATACATATGACAACAAACCTTATGGTGGGTGATCACCTTGAAGTTGCCTGAGAGTCAAACGCAAACCAATGGGTTTGTTTGGCTCATTTATGGTCAGGTTTGCCTGAGATACATTCAATAGTGCATTTGGCCAAACCTTGTGTTACCGTAACATTTTTATTTCTGACAACTGAAAAAAGTTAAATTGTTCAATTGTGCAAATTTATATACAGAAAAAAAAAAAAAATTAGGACTACTGACAGATTACACAACAAAATAATGATAGTTATTTGGCAGAGCTTTAGTATTAATGTTCACAAACCAGCTTCGATTCAGCTGCACATTTTGATTTGGCAGTTTTATGCTGGATGCCTTTCCTGACACAAATCTCTGGGCTGCATAGAGAGGCCCAGATCCAGAGCCCTAGCTTCATATTTAGGCAGTAGCATGAAGGGTCTTGCCTAAGGATCCACACTGGATTCAGCTCATTGCACCCCCTGAGAGAAAAACCCTGGTTTGCCATGCACCAGTCCTGCAAGCAGCCAATTGAGCCATCCATCCACTACAGAGCTTTAGCCTTGTTTATCAATAAATACATGTGTTTGAGCAAAAGAAGCTTTCATTTATTTGACACGTGCAACTGTAAGACAGTACAGAAAGAAAAATGAAAAACCAGCAGATAAAAAAACCAGCAGCGCAGAAGTTAACTGAAAAAACAAACCCAGGAACAGGAAAAAAAACTTGGATAAAGTCTTCAACAACCACAGTCAAATGTGTTTGCGTTGCTGTGGTAAATGTAAGATGCTGACTTGACTGACAGTCTGCATTTCCAAACACATTTGAAAGGAACATTTCAAATGTGTTTCAAATTGTCAAGCTGTCAACGTTAAAATGTTAACTCACGCGACTGATAAAAAAAAAAAAAAAAACGCGTTAATGTATATTAACGCTGATTAAATACAAGTAACCATCTTCTACCGGTTCAGACTTCCGCGGCGTGCGTCAAATTCTGAATGCACACTTTGTCGGACACCATCCCACTACTAACATGGTCAATTGCAAAAAAAAATTTTCAACCAATTTTTATTACTTTATTCTTGTTATTTTTTAGATTTAGACTGCTTTTAACAAAAGGCGGACTATTTGATATGTAATGCAGCCTGTTATCGTGGTAACATAATGCGTTACCGGCAGACCTCAGCTGCAGTGGCAAAGCAAAGTGAAGTATGCTCTGATCATCACGATAGGTTCTACAAACATCAGTTCAGAGAGAAAGTTCACCTCTTACCGCTTGTTTCTGTCCACATCATGAAGGGAAAGTTTGTTTTGAAGAACCCTGCACATATAGAACATTGTGACCGGAACTTCTTCCGGAACACCCAGAGCCAATCAGAATCAAGTATTCACATGTAGCAATTAAAGTGCAGAAACAAAATGTTTGTTTGTCATGGCTGTATATGAACGTCTTTGCTTTCTTGGAGTAATACCGCAGACATTCAAGTCTTACTGTTGATGTGTTTTCTGCACACAAATTAAACTTCTGAGTTAACACTTTTTTAAATGTAAACATTTCAGACAGTACAAATGAAGGAAACGTTTTCTCTCTGTCTTTTTTTTTTTTTTTTTGTAAAGCTGCATATTGTCAAATAAAATGTACCTAGTAAAACACTGTGAGTAATCATGATTAATTACAACCCAAAAGTGTGTTTAATGTGATTATGTTTTCTAATCAATAGACAGCACTATAAAAAACCCAAACAGACACTCCTAAAACACCAGCAAAGGGGTCAGTATTGCACCATGCCCCCCCGCCGTTTCAGTTTGTTGACTTTTTAGGAGGCTGTTTACACAATTATTTCCATGCAAAATAACCTCGATGGCAGAAGCAGGTCATTCTGCTTGCTGGATACAAGGGTGTGAAGTGAAAGCTGTTGAAACGGCTTCTCTCCAGCAGGGAACATATTTTGATATTGATTGCAGACATTTGTTGCATTTAAAGTAGATTAGTTAAATTACTTTGCCCATAATTAGGACTTGCACTTAAGTAGAGCTCCATAGTGAGAGAAGATTTAAAATTCCATTAGTGTCAGTGACAGCCAAGCAGAGGCTTTAAAACGACTCTTGTCTGATCAGCGTCCAAATGTTCAAGTAATTGATGATGAAAAAATTTGCCACCACTGCAGGGTGATTGATATCAGTGACTTCTAATTACGGAGCAGAGCCTGTGTAAGAGGCCCTGGCACCTCTACGCAGTTGTAAAGTTTTTACCCCATTTCTCTCAACTGAACAAGAAAATGACAGGGGATCACAATTTTCATTTACAGTACAGGTATGTGGTTTAATCATATAATGACTCCTGAGTCACTGGCTGACTTTTTATTGCTCTTCTCCTTCACCTGCTTTTCCGAACCATTTGTGTCAAAAATAAAAATGTGTCTTTTTAAGTGTCTCATGTAAAGACGTGTGACAGAAACACCTTTGTTACTGTCAGATTAGGACACACCTTTTTTTACTGCGTACCTGTCTCTGTCTGCACTCTGTCTCTATTCCTGAAGGCTCATATGTAACGTGTGTCTGACATGTCTCTTTTGTTTAACAGCAGGTTTTCCAGTGTTTCTGTGTTTATCTCTTTCCCGTTCCTCTCAAACTCAAACTGGTCACAATGCGGTTCTACTGAAGGTTTCTTCCTAAAATTTGATTTAAAGTGAGTTTTCCTCTTCATTGTTGCCTTCTGCTCACTTCTTCCACGTTTGACTTGTTACTTACTGGGATGTTTTCACACAATTCAGACAATCTGGACTTGTAGGAATAATCTGGACTCGATTATTTTTCTAACAATTTAATTTCACTGCAAGAACTGAATCTTAAGAAAGTAAAAATGGTGTTTACTTATATAGCGTTTTAGTACTTTCTTGGAAGGCCCAAAGGGTAGCCAGAGTCACACATGCACACACATTTACTCACTGATGGCAGCTCCACGGTCAAATGCTGGTGCCAACCTATAACCACCATGAGCAAAATGTGGTTCAACTCTCTTGTCCAAGGACACTTTGGCACTTGGGCAGGGAGGGCAGGAACCAAGCCGGCATTCTTCCGATTAGAGGTTGACTTCTCTGCCTCTGCACCACGGCTGCCCCCCCTTTTTTTTCAGAAAATGTGACTTAGTTTCTGCTTTTCAAAAAAATAATCTTATCAATAAAGTCTGTGTCTAAATTCCCTCACTACTCCATTAAAACTTAAAAAACGACTACCTTAGATTTTAAAAGCAATTCGGACAGCAAGCTCAGCACTTCTTTTTTCAACAGCAGGTATGACGTCACCAATTTCATGAAGCAAAAATCTGATAAATACGAACATTTTACGACAACTGTTTATAAATCCACTGTGTTCTGATGATGAAAACATAAATGATTCATAAGAAAAATGCATTGATACATTTCTTTCAACGGAAATGAATTCAAAGCAATGCATTATGGTGTGTATTTGCCAAGTCAGTGGGCATCGATGCACACTGGTTTTTTACAGAGACTTTGGGAAATTTTCTGTTCACTGGATTTGGGAACTGTAGATTCTGACAGCCCTATAAAATGAAGAACACAATTTAGAGTGCACTATGTAGTGAAGGAGTTCAGACACAACCTTGGTGCCTGGAATCTTTTTCTCATGATAAAAATTTGTGGCAAATATACCCCCCACCCCGCCCTTTTTTGACTTAACAAAAATACATTTTACGAATGTCAAGAATTTTTGACTAATCTCTAGAGGGCCTGCTTCTTCACTGTGAGGCTCAGTTTGCTGTTTCTTGACTTGAGAGGACCATTGGTTGTTAACTGACAAAATAAAGGGATTAAATTTAGGAGTAAATGCTGCACAGTTCCTGAACAAACTTTTGTGAGTTGCGTAATGAGATGAAAAACACTGAATTAAATGTTGTTGGTGCTATTTCTTGACTTCATCTTTATTTAGGAAAATGTAAAGTCATGTTCTTCTGCTAATGTAATTTAGATTTAATTTAGAACATTGTTTCAGTTAAATTTGATTATTTTATCCTGTTAATTTCTCTCTTACTATTTGTCAAAAATTTCAACTTATGCACAGCTCAGTCTGAATGTTGATTGTGCTTCATGTAATATTGCTTAGAAATGAACATCAAAACAGAAAATGAACACACAGTTTAAACAAGCTGTGATCTATCTTATTTTGTTTTCATCCTTTCCTAAAAGAGTTCTGAAATCTGATTGGTCAGCTGACTGGCTGATTGTGTCAGAGCGGAAGTTTATATTTACCTTTTAATGGGTTCGGTAAGAAAGGAATTATTGAAGACAAAAAAAAGAAACAACTTTTTCACTCTTCTCTACCTTCAACCAATGCTACATCCAGTACAGAACACAGCTTTTGTCTGTTCTAGAAGTCATAAGATGACATATTTATCTATTTTGGGCTATGTGGAGCCCTAAAAATGATTAGTGACTGTCCTGCGTGTATGCTGCCTTTGCTTGCCTGGGATTGGCACCGGTAAACTTTAAGATATTTCTTAGGATAAGTGGTTGCAGATGCTGGATGGTCACAAAACAAAGTTGTGAGGGGGGATCTTTGAAAATACTTCTAAATGTTATCCTGCCAACTCCAGTTTTTCTTTTCGGTTTTATTCTTGCTTGAGATCAGCTTTAGAACCCTTCTGCTTGAATCCTTTAGTTTGTGGGAGGGGCAAAGCTTGTGTCGGCATCATCTGCCCTGCTGGTGGCTGCTGCTGCACAGCAGAGCTCATCACAAAAATAGAAACGAGTGATGGCTGTCCCCTGAAATGTTCCTACTCACTGCTCTAAATGATAGTTACTGAAGGGATCTGGAAAGTTTCTAAATAAATAAAGGGCTGCATGGTGGTGTGGTGGATATATGGTGGTTCATGTGTGGGTTTTCTCCAGGAACACCGGCTTCCCCCAACAGTCCAAAAGCAGGCTTTATAAGTTTATTGGTGACTAAATTCTCATCTGTGTGAATGTGAGAGCGGCTGGTTGTTTATCTTTGCTATTGACTGGTGACCTTTCATGGGTGATCCCCACCTTCTTTCAAACATTAGCTGGGTAGGCTCCAGCAACACTGTGTACTTGAACAGGAAGGAGACAGGGTTAAAAGGAAGAGGAATTTCAACAAATAATGTTTACTGGAAAAAAACAAACAAAAAAACAAATCTATATCTTCTAATTTAGTTGAACTTCTCATTACTGTCTTTTGAAGTCTGGATTACAGTCAGACAGTGTTCCCTCACCATATCATGGGTCACCTTTGGTGGTCTTGCTGTTTTGCAGATTATTTTAGAGCAACTTTGTATGCTTTCTTTTCTCTTTTCGCATTACATTCAATGTCCTGATTGGCTGTTGACTTTGTCGATCAATCTCCTCTGTGCTGTGTCTCCTGTACAGATATGTGCAGCTCTCAAAATCCACATCTTTGATCCAATCAGATCTTTGTTTTCGTTTTACAATCCTGGACTTATTTTTCTATGAAGGTTTGAACGTTGAGAGTTTAAACAAGAGAAAAAAGTGAGAAAATGTTCATGTCTGTCTAAGAAAAGTGTAGAAAATGTGTAGTGAGGTGTTTTACAACTTTAAAACATCTATTACTGTAGCGGTTTATTTATGAAACTTGTTCCCGGTGATAAACTAAGGAACACTGAAGAGCAGTAGTTAAGTTCTCCAGTGCCTGTTGGAGCTCTTCCAGCCTGACAGGCAAAAACCATCACATCATCTGCAAAGAAACTAACCTGAAATGGAACTCTTTAAATCTTAAGTCTGCCTGTGCATTCTGGAGATTAAACTTTACAAAAACAGAAACTCTAACAATGGAAAACCATGACAGAATCCAAGCGGTCTGACTGAGTCATTGTGCAGCAGACTTGATTCTAGGATTACTCCTTTTTACTTGCCCTGGCTGTCAAAATACAACTACAAATGTGGACAATGGCTGATCTTCTGCCCCTGCAGTCTCAGCGTTGGTTTGGCGCAGTAACCTACGGAAACCACAAAGATCCGCCTTGAAAGATACATAGGGTAAAAAAAACTGTTATTGGAAAAGCTAAACAAATGACATTACATGAGTTTGTACTTCTGGTGTCTTTGTAATGACACCAACGACCAAACACTATCTTCTCCAACGATTTCAGGAGAGCAAGGTCTCGTCTGCTGCTTCATTACACACTTCACTTAGCTTTCAGTCCACAGGACCTCCGAGTCACTGAAGCCCCAAACGGCGTTAAAAAATATGCTGATGCTCCTGTGATCTCTGAAACGTTGCGAGGAGGGAACACACACACACACACACACATTTATGCACCGGTTTTCTTTTTAAAGGCCAAACTATTTCCCAGATGAGACGGAGCTGAAACATCTTTAGCAAAGTGCGAATGAATTTCTCGAGAGGAAAATACCAGCAGGGCAACAAGGTGAGGTGAAAAACAAAGAAGTGGAATCAAGCATAGCGCTGGGATTTCTGAGGTGTAACAGCCTGGCTGCATGGCTGTGTAAGGCGGCAGCTGAAAAGTGAAAGCATTCCATAAATAATGGAGGCATTTTCCAGAAAACTCACTGTTTGTTGCAGTTGCTGAACTCAGTTTTACCTCAGGGTCACATGGGGCCCCGTTTTAACACAAGGCACCCCCACACACCTTTAACCACTTTGACGACAATAAAATATTGATAAGAATAGCAGACGCCATAGTGAAATATTTACAGTTGGAGTGTTTCGGACATGGTGTGATGTTAACAAACCTTGGGGACATGAAGTTAACTTCAGGTCAGTGTGTACACGGCTTCAGCGGAACATCCTCATCTCTAGTGATATGATACAGTCCGTGCATAAACGCCACGTCTGCCATGTATTATTAGCTCCTGTCATACAATCTTGACAGTTTGTGTTTGTCTTTGTTCCAAGTAGACAATGTGAGTTTGCCAGGCTTTTTTTAAGCTCTGAAGACTTTTCCGTTGGACTGATGTGATCCCTTTTGTTGCCTGTGACATTAAGACAGCAGCAAATGAGAGTAAATTGAAACAGTGCTGTGAGTGACAGAAGCATTATGGTCCAAAGGGTCGGTTGTCAGGAGCCAACCTGTCAACAGCAAAGAAGATAAGACAAATAGCATTGGTTCAGCCACTCTGAGCCATTAAGATCAGCACTCATTGCAGATGAAAACAAGTATGAATATATTACATGCAGAAGCCCATTTTGCCTTTGAGCCAGCGGACTGAATTTGAAAACACAATTTGGAGTAAAATCCCCTTTAAAGTGGATTTAGAATATTTCTACAGATGTTTACCAGAAAAGTGTGGCTACAGGTGAAAGTACAGTGAAGTGTAGTGACAACTACCACGCTCTGACTTGAGCCATAGCTCCCACTCCCCCTAAAGGAGCGCTGTGCCCTCTGGTGACAAGACGATCCTTCAGGACAGGGATAGAGGCTAAACCAGCTTCCTCTGCAGATTTCAATCAGTTTCCAGGATCCTGCAGAGAAATTAGAGACTGACGTGTTTTCAGCAGATGTGAGAATCTGAAATATTAGTTCTGTAGTTTTGTTTTCTTTGTTCAGTTTAGTTCAGATTCTGTTTCTGCTCATCCCCCATGTCACTCCTGGCTTCACTTTGTAATCAGCACAGCTGTTTATGTTCATTCCTTCCTCCGGGTTCTCTTTACAGACTACATTGTAGATAAAAAGTTTTCCAGTTTGATGTTGAGAAACTTTTATTTTTACTCTTTTAACAGACTCCTCTGTACCTGTACTTTTAACAGACAGCCTACAGAAGGGATAGCTTTCTTAGCTGACCTTTCAGCCCTGATATCAGGCCTGTGAACAAACATAACCAAAGGAAAATTAAAAACACAACTAAAGCCATAAAGTTGAGAAGTCCCACAGACAGACAGACAGAAGTCCAAATGTGATTTTCTGATCACATTTCTTCATACTTCATGTTACTACTTCTTTTTTTTTTTTACATCTTTGACTTGTTTTGCCTTTTTTGTTTTGTTTATGGTCAAGTCCATAAAGTGTTGATGACTATTGTGTCCATCTGCAGGCCACGCCAGGCTCCACCTTCTTTTTGTCCAGAATCTCCATGCTTGCGTTTGTCTTCAGCTGAAGTGTGACAGCAGACCTTTGGAGGCCTCCTGGTGTTTCTGTGTATGTTTGTGGTTGGAGGAGCCATCTTGTGTTTCCCTTTTAGGGTAGGCTCCATATGCTAGACATTTGGGCCGAATCCTATTTCTTACCCTACCCCTCCAATTGTAGTAATATTTGAAGTGATAGAGGTGTCCAAAATAGTTTTTTAAGGGTAGAGCAAAGTGACTTAAGTTCTTTAAGTTCTGTATTCCTCCGCTGGTAGGAGGAGCTGCGCTGCGCTGTGCCGCAGAGGGGAAACACATAGGTGTGCTCTGATGCACAGGTTTACATTTAAACGTAAGTAATTACTTCTTTTAGCATGACTTTTTAATTTATAAAACTGACGTTGTTATATGTTTTCTGAGCACTGGCAGCTATGCGCTAACGTATATGGCCGGCAAATGTTCATGACATCATCGAGGGGTGTTCCAGTTAGTGTTGTCTGAATTTGAACATAACTCTCCGTTTGGAGGGCTAAATGTAGGGGTAGGGAGAAGCCAAGGGGGTAGGGTGAAGGTGCTTACACACCAAACACGATTCGCGCGGCGGAGGCAGCCAGTTCAATGCAACGTCAATGGTTTAGACGTGAATTGATGTTCTGCGGCACGAAAGTCTGGAAACAGCGTGAATTGAGTGATGCAGTGTGAATTCAGCGCTGAGCGCGGCAAACCAGAGTAAAAAAATCCAATCTCTGAGGAGGTTGCCACATCTGTGTCAGTCAATCAGGGATTCAACTTTGGAAGCGTGACGGTTTCAGTGACAGCGGGTACAATACACATCCAATATGGTGGATCCTGAACTTCCATTCATTTTCTTAACCTGATGGATCTCTTTGGGACAGCGGGGTTTCCTGAACCCTTCCCGTTACTGTTGGGCGACAGTCTGCTTCAAACACGGTCAGAGAGAGACGGAAACACCGCGGAAACGGCCGTCATCCAGACACAGAGGACTGAAGCTCACTATAACAGAGAACCTCTAAATCAGGGGGGATCACAGTTGTTGGACATGTGAGCTCCTTAAAACACATGAAATAAAGTGAAGTTTTCATTTAGAAGTGTTCAAACATACAACCAACATGCTGTTCCAACAGAAACACATGATTCCTGTTTAAAAACCATGAAAAATCCACGGATGAACAAATCCTTTCATGATAACCTGAGTGAGCCCTTCACTCAGCATTGTGTGGGTAACTGTCTTTATAAAGTTACAAATCCGGTTGTGGAGCAGATGTTCTTATGGTGACTGTGGTTAGTCCCCATGTGTTGTATTTTTTGTTATCGAATGAACCCCGGGTTCGAATCCTGCACCAGGCTTTCATAGTTCATTTAATTTTTTTTCCACTAAATTACTGAACACACATTACTATAAATATTAACTAAAAACATCAGGATAATTCTTTGGATTTGAAATGTCAATGGAATTAATATTTTATAGCCATGAGTTTTTAGTAAGACATAGTTAACACAAATAAATGTAGTCTATGAAACCTTTAGTTTGAAATGTCTTGTTCATTTCTAGAAGTGCTTGCTATTTGATGACTGAATTATTTTGTGGGTAGAAGATGACCCACAATCTCCATGGAGACGTGATCACCCATGTTTTTGTAGAGATCTTTGAAAAAGAAAAACACTGATCTCTAAATATAATTTTGTCTTCCATGCATTGTAAATGAGATACAGACAAAGCTTCATGTATTGATCAACAACATTAGCTGCTAGCTCCTCCTACATGCAACAAAACAAGGCGGCGAGCTTAAAGAACGCATTTTTGTCCACGCGGCGAGCATCGAATTCGCAGTGAGAGAGAGGCGGGCCGCGTAAAAGTATCACATGAATCGCGTTTGGTGTGAATGCGTGGCACTGACCGGGCTTGAAGCAGGGAAACATTTAGATCAGGAAACCTGAAGCTCTTACACAGAGGCTGCATCAACTAATGTGCAAGCTGCCACTTTCAATGAAAAGTCTACGCAAACACGCGTAGAGCAGAATTTTGTCTGTTTGCATTGACTTTTCAGTGAAAGTGGCCGCTTGCACACGAGTCGACACAGTCAAACTTTGACACCCCCTCCCCAAACCACACTAATGAGCTCTTTACTTTTCTTTTTCTATTTGCATGTCATTTTCTCAATACCTGCAGCCAGTGCTGAACTTCCTGAATGCGCCTGTCTGCAGCCCACCGCGCTCCTGCAGGAGATGGGTCAACTGCGGGGAATAAATGCCGGTTTATACTTCAAAGCGATCGGTCATCACATCAGTCATATTCAGAATCGCGCTGTCTAGTGCATACTAATGTTGGCTGGTTTTGATTGGACTGTCCGCTATAACTGCAATGAACTGCTGAGTGGTGTTTACACTTTTCAAGCGACTCCAGTGTTTATTCCTCACACACTCGCTGTGAACGCGCAGGTACGTGAAGAGGAAGTGGTGTGTTCCTCTACTAAACAGTAACTTGCTCGATTTTACATCTGTCTGCTTCCATATTGTCTTGAACACGAATTTCTCGTTTTAACAAACTGTCAAAAATACGTCATGGGGTCACAGGCATAAACATGGAGTCCTGGAACATCGATTGTTTTCAACTGCTTGTTGTTCTATAAGTTTTCTATTTTCTATTAAGTTCTATTAAACAAATAAAAAAAAAAAAACTTTTGATAATGTTTTTAATATTGTAACGGGAAATGATCTTGATAGCCATAACTCATAAAAAAGAAGCAGCAAAGATGCCACTCCACTCATTAGATGTGAAACAAAAACATGTCTGTCAAAACTGGTTGATTTCAGACCAAAACAAAACAGCAAAGCTTCCTCTGAGTTAAAGTAGGTTAACTGGCTAACTGATTTGGCAATTTAAGTCTTATTTTGTCTTTAACAGCTCAGATGTAACCATGTTCATTGAACGGTGTTGATTAAGACGTTTAAATCTCAATACCAACAGATATAGAAGACTGAATAAACAGAAAACTGACATTTATTACTGGATTATTTACTTATTGGTTTTTTAATTGTTTATGTATTTGTTGATTGATTGAGAGTTTTATTTGTAATTTTGTACAGTTAATAATACGGTAAAGAAAGGGTGTACCTGAAGGAGTTCAAACTTGTTTACACCATGCAGGGTGCTTCTTCATCTTTTTGTGTTTTATAAAGTACAATTTAAAAGTCTGAGAAGATTGGAATTTTTTACATTTCTGATTCAAATGAACATTGGCTCCCAGACACCCACGAGCTGCATGTGCATGTGCATGCACGCTGAGGGTGTGGCCCAGCCTCAGCCAGACTCTGCCTTCAGGGGCCCTAAGGTAGACTGAGCTTGAGACCCCTGGTCTACAGTATCTTCTGTGGCCTGGTCCTCACTACATCCTCGACCTCGTTCTTCTTCTAGGTATTGTTGGGGCATGGTGGGATTTTTTCTCACATCCCTGCAAAAGTACATGACATCAATAAAATGATATTATAGTCAATAATTAGTATATATTTGTATATCATTTAACAGTGAGTTATAGAAACAGTGAAAAGTCTCCTTTGTGAAGTCCCTCTGTGTTTTAAATGCTTCTGGTTCTTTACATTCACAAACTTTCCAGCTAAAAGTCTGGGAATTCCTCCAACATTTCAGCAGTGACTGGTTGGGTACCCATGACATTTTGGGAAGGCGTCATTATTCTCACAGAAGTGGCTTTAATGATGCTAACATTGCTTTAATGTCAGACTCGACAGCTTTCATTCATCGTGCAAAGAATGTTAGCCTCCTGTTGATTGGCTGAATCAGCCAGCTCTCAGGAATGAATTTCTTTCGCCATACGCCTTTAGAGAGTTTGAAAGCTGTGATGTAGAATTAGATCTAAAGATCTGCTTCTGTGACACACCTGTGTCCGTCAGCACCTCAGTCAGATTGATTTTCTGTTTTTAAATGTTACTCTGCTTCATCTGGACTTTGTTTTCTGTTGGGCCTTCGTGGTGAATTGTCACTTTACCCAGTTCAAATAAAAGAATAAACAAATACATACAATTGGTTTTCTTCCAGCTCAGTCTTTGCTTCTGAATTTAAACAGTGTTCAAACAAACTTGTTGGTAGTGGATTTTCTTGGAAAAGCAAGCTGATTTTTGTCTGAGAAAAGCATGAAGAGAAGGACAGAAGAAGGAGTTCAACCTAAAGGTCAGCTATTAATTCACTTCTCCCTGAGGACACAACTGCCAGCATCATGCAGCACCAGGGTCCTGGATGCTTCTCACCTCTGAAGCAAATGAGGATTGTGTCATTTTACATCAGGGCAAGCTGATTTTCATTTTCTTTAAATCTCTTTACTTGAACTGAGTTGTGCAAGAGCTGCTGTAGGACGGCTGAACAAATGAGAAACTAACATCTTCATGGAATTTAGTGCTCTGTTTTTGTTTTTTTAAAAAAATATAATTATATATGTATGTTTTCCAAAAATTGCCCACGATTGGTGAAGTAAGATTCCAGATGTTTTAAGGCAGTAAAACATCTCACTACACATTTTCTACACTTTTCTCAGACAGACACAAACATTTTCACACATTTCTCTCCTTTCAAACTCTTAAAGTTCAAACCTTCATAGAATAATAGTTCTAGTATTGTAGAGAAAAAACAAAGATCTGATCGCGATCAAAGACTTAGGAGAATGTGGCACTCTGTACAGGAGACACAGAGGCAACCGACAAGGTCAACAGCCAATCAGGATGCAGAACACGGCATGCTGTTTAAAAAGAAAAATTGCACTGGAAAAAGAATCCCCAAAACGGTGAGACCACAGAAGGTGAACTAGAACATTGTGAGAACGATGTACATGCTTTGTTACTTTACCAGCTTGAACACAATGAAATGTGCCTCATGAACAAGAGATCCAAACTCCGTCCTTCATCAAATGTCAGTAAATATCTGAGCAACATTCATGAAAACTCTCAGAGTATTTGTAACTATTAGCTTCCCTTTAGAGCAACAGCCTGCATGAACAGCCAACATAACAGAGGTTAGCATAAGTAGGATAGTCCTGTTGTACAAAGTAAAACACTCACTAGATCTTGTTTTTCATTCATTCAGTGTCAGGCCTAAAAGTTTCCAATCAAGTCCAAGGCACTCAAGCTGCAGCCCAACTCACCTCGGAGCGTTTCTAACCCCGAGCGAATGAACGGCTGTATTTGAAAAAGGTTTTTTTTTGGTTCATTTTTTACATTTTATTTGTGCAAATTACTTTTGTTTTCCATGTTTATTTTCTTTTTTTATGGAAACCAGAAAAGGTAGGTACTATGGGCAGTGTTGGGTAAGTTACTTCTAAAAAGTAATTGATTACTTTACTTAGTTACTGGATCAACATGTAATGAAATTACTTTACTCATTACATATTTCATTCATTCATTCATTTTCCAATCCGCTTTTTCCCTTTCGGGGTCACGGGGTTGCCGGAGCCTAACCCGGCTACTCATGGGTGAAGGCAGGGTACACCCCTGGACTGGTCGCCAGTCTGTCGCAGGGGCCACAATCACACACCCATGCACACCTAGGGACAATTTAGAGTAACCAATTAACCTATGAAGCATGTTTTTGGACGGTGGGAGGAAGCCGGAGTACCCGGAGAAAACCCACGCATGCACGGGGAGAACATGCAAACTCCACACAGAAAGGTCTCCCAGCCAGGACTTGAACCGGGAACCTTCTTGCTGTGAGGCAGGAGCGCTAACCACTGCGCCACCGTGCAGCCTCATTACATATTTGAAAAAGTAATTCACTACTCGTTACTTTACTTTTTTCCACTCATACAAATTCTCAGGGGAAAAACAGTTTTGCACAAAGAAGATCCTCTTGTCTTTCATTGAACAGAGCTCCTTTGAAAAGAGATTTTTAATCTCAATAGGACTGCTGTGGTTAAATAAAAGGTAAATAAATACAAATAAGATAATTATACATTTTGAACGCAATGATCTTGTGCAAGGTATGAACATGGTTGAAGACATAACCTGCTTCATATGAATTCAGACAACAGTGTGAAAAATGACACAAAAACAAGTTACAACATTTGTGGTCTGTGATACAGCTCAAAGTCAGATGTGGAAAATTCTGTTACATCTTTATTCATGTCTATCAAATCTGAAACTAAGCCAGTCTTTTGAAAACACAAAGAACTATGAAATGCCTCCATGTTCATTCTGACTGAATTCATGTTTTCCATGACAACAGTGTTTCTCAAATAGATCATGCAGTCATGAGTTGATGTCAGTTAAACAGAAGACACCGTCAGCTGTTTAAACCCTAAATAATCAGTCACTGAAGATGACAATGGCAATGGCAGCGTCTCTTCCCGTCTCATCTTTAAGTCAGTTTGGAAAGCACTGTGACTGCAGAAATGAGGAAATGTCTGTACTTTGATCGATCCTCAGCTCTGCGCGCACATGCGTACGTATGCGCCAGTTGCTCTTTTTTGAAATCTCCGTTTCGTTTCATTTATCTGAGAGAAAATGTCAGAGCCTACAAAACCAAAGTAACGAAGTAACAAAGGTTTCTATAGTTCAGTAAATGTAATTAGTTACAGCAATTCAAACTGTAATTTGTTATGCTACTCCGTTACTGACAAAAGTAATGAAATTACAGTAATATGTTAGTTTGTTATCTGTTACACCAAAACTTACTATGAGACACCACTCATTGGATGATAAAGTTTGTCCATCAAGTCAACTGAACATTTTTTGACATGAAGCGAAACAGAGCATTCTTCATAAAGCTTTTGTTAATATGTGAACATTATATTTGAAAAAACTCAAATGTCATCATCCAATCAGTAATATCCAGTATTGTTTTCTTTATTGTTGTTTGTTCATTTTCCAAAACATTTCTATTTTATTTTATCTTCATTTCTCTTGATTTGTGTTTTGGTTCTGATTTTTTTTCTAAAACGTAATGTTCCTTTTTTATTGTTGTTGTTCTTTTGTTTTGTTTTTTTAACCGTTGTTGTGATCTTTAATGTGTTGTTGTGTTGAGTAATTTGTTGGTGTGATTTGCACTTCGGGCCACCATATAGACCTTCCAACACCAGAGGCATTCCTGCCCATCCAACCAAGTTCCAGAGAGGAAGAGTTTATTCTTCTTTAAAATTTGGCCTAAATTCATTTGTGTTGTTTCTTCAGCGTGGTGAAGTGTTTTGTTTCTTCCAGCGTTCAGAAACCGACGTGTCATGAATGTGATGCTTGGTTTTTCTTGTGCAACACCATTATTTCTTCTGATCCATGTTGTTGTGACCCATTAGGCTCTGATGAGTTGATTTGTCAACACATTGTAATGTGCCAAGTGAAACCGGTGGTCGGGCATGATGTTTATGAGGATAATGGAAGACCGAGGGGACGGGAAGTCACCCATCTAATAGCAGCACTGACAGCTTTCTGCAGCCTGGAATCATAAAGAGACGCACAGCTGGGTGACGCAAACTGAATGTGGCGTAACAGAAAAAAACCTTTGAAACCATAAAGCTGATGTCACGACCTCTCACAGTTGTGCAGCCTCACTCAAAAGAATTCAAGATTATTGTTTTTTTCATTAACGAAGCAGAATTGTATGTAGAACCGAATCTGTTCCTCACTATTTACATTATCAATAGGATTGCCTGTGGACTGTTTTGTCGAAAGTGGCAGCTCCTACCTGAAGACGAAGCTCGCTGCTTCAGACTGAATGAGTTCCCATCGCAGCCACCATTTCCATGCATCATCGTAAAAGTATGATAGTGCAGCCTGTGCAGGACCGCCAAGCCCCTCTCACGGCATGACAGAGTTCCTGACGGCACCAGCGGCTTTGCTTCATGTTTGATCTTCACCTCCCGTACTGATGAAGAGTTGTACCGATAGGAAAGAGACACTTGCAAACTCGCCATGACAGCAGCGATGAAACTGAACCGGTGTTAGCTGCTGCTGGAAAAGGAGGCCTTTGATGGCTAATTAGTGCAGGCAGCTGTCAGAACACTGATGCCTTAGATTGGAAAGTTTGGATGCTATAGTTGTGTTGATGCGTTCACAGCTCCGTGCTCTCCCGGGGATTATTGGGTTGCAGAGGATTGCTGTTAAAGGGGAAGGAGAAGAGGGGAACATCATATTTCCTCCTCCTCTGCTGGATGTGACCGCATTAATTAGAGATCCTGTGAAGCTGCAGCTACGTTCCTTCAGCATATTTTTGGAGTATGGGAGGCTGATTATGTCTTTAATCAAGACGACAGGTGTCAGCGTGCTTCAGAAAACAGCAACTGAAAGCTGCTTAAAGTTGTCTGACGGTGACATTTTGAGAAGCTGAGGTGCAGTGTCTATTTGTGAATATTTTCCTCAAGTGCAGTTGAATGCATCCCATGATCCAGGTGGAAAGATGCCGTAAACACTTATCTCATAGCCAGTCCCAGAGCTGCAGTTTATACTCCTGCTGGCCCAAAGCATGTGCAGGTGTAAAGAAGAATCAGGGATCATGGGAAATGAAGTTTCAAGACTAAGTCCTGCAGGAGCTGTAAAGAAGAATCAGCTCTGAGCTCTGTCTCACAGAAACTACTGCAAGGATTTGCACAGTTGTTCCTTTGTGCAAATGTTAGCAGTGCTTTGATAACAAACCTGAACCCTTTGGTCATTAAAAGTTTGTTGTGTTGGAAAAAGACCTAAAACTGCAACAATTCTTCATTTTTTGTAATGTTTGTGCACTGAAGGCCACTTATCCTCCATAGTTGATCAATAGTTATTTATTTATTTTTTATTTTATTTTTTTTTTTTAACTTGTCCTGTCCAACAGCTGGGCAAACAGATATGAGCTGAGAGCCTCTTGTATTAGACAGATTTTACTCTTACAATCGGGGGTTATAAATCATAGCGAACACAAAATGTATGTTGGTATAAGCCCCTTTTGTAATTTAAACCAAACTTTATTAATATTGATTTTTTTTTGTGTGTCTTTTTTGTTGGACCGGACCGAAAAGGAAAGGGGAAAAAGGAGAGAGTTGGGGGGGTGGAAGAGAGATGGTGGATTATAGAAGTTAGAGAAGGACTACTGGGAAGGGAAGGTAGAGTTGTTAATCTACAGGCAACAAAATGCTGGAGCTTATACCCATTGCAATAGTGAGTGTTGGTCTAAAATGGGCGGGGCCTGTCCACACACTCAGCTGTTACATACCTGCCGGCTCC
>BSAI01000019.1:3500549-3528753 GCA_036245035.1 Adrianichthys oophorus
TACTGGTTTATAAAGCTTTGAATGGTTTATCACCAAAGTACATGACTGACCTCCTGACCCAGTATATACCAACCAGACCTCTCTGCTCATCTGGATCCAGTCTTTTGTCAGTTCCTAGAGTCAAAACTAAACATAGAGAATCTGCATTCAGCTTCTATGCTCCACAGATCTGGAATAGACTTCCAGAAGGCATGCGGTCCGGCTCCGGTGGGTTGCAGATCGGTAACTCCCACTAACTAAAGATTGCTTGCGGTCCTTCCTTAAGCAGCCTCTGCTGCAAACCTTGCGGACCTCGAAACTCACATAGGTTTTTGCAAGAACCCACCATTTAAATATGACATCATAGTAAACAAAGCCTCATTCCGCCGGGATTTTGGAGTATATTCACAAGACTTCTTCTGTGTGACTCACTTTCAATCAATGGTTTTACAAAGGTGGACATACTTTTCTGAGTGTGAATGTCTGTGTTACACAAACTCACCATCAAGTCCAACAGCATGTGATATCTCAGCCCAGACTCTGTCCTTTTAGTCATTATCCTTATCAAAAGAATGTGTTGTATCAAAAAGGATGGGGCAGTTCTGGATCTCTGTGATCAGCCTCTTGTCCTCCATGGTGTTATATGGCTGAAATTACACTCTACCACACACTTTCAGACCCCTGTGTCAGCAGAAAGGACGTCACGTTTACAACACGGTGAAAACAGCGAGTACAGCACAAAATAGGTTTTATTTTGAAAAATGCTCCAACTTCACAATAAAGTGCAACGGTACAGCACTGGCATTCGGAAAAAATTTGAGGCCAACAAAATGGATACGAAGCGTTGCAGAGAAGGGACCGCAGAGGCCGGATTGCAGAGGCCAGACCGGACCGGATGCAGTGTGAGTGCCTCTCGCACTTTTCATGTCACGTAAAGACTCCGGGATCTGCACCGGAGCCAGATCGCATGCGGTGTGAGCCCAGGGTTAGATCAGCTGAAACAGTGTATTTAAATCCAGGTTAAAGACCCACCTCTTCTCAGCTGCATTTGATTCATTTGGATTCAAAAGTTTAAAATTGCACTGTTTATCTATGCTTGTTTTAAATTCACTTCTTTTGAACTTTATTTAAATCTTATTTTAATGATCACATTTTTTATATTTCTTTCTTTAATGATTTATGTAAAGCACTTTGAATTGTCGCCATACATGAAATGTGCCCTATAGTTGTTAGTTAGGTGCAAGTACTGGCTCCTCAGTGATCATTTGTGAGTGGAGTCTGCAGGCGACACATACATTACTGTCTAATTTCCTCATTTCTAACAGTCAGGCTGCACACTTATCACATACAGCACTGAAGGGCTCCTTGAACAGTCCACAGGATTAATAGGGGGGTATCCATGCATTTTACCTACTTTACCCATATGTAGTGGTGTAGCGGAGGGGCGGTCAACCTCTGATGGGAATATTGCAGGTTCGATTCCTGCCTTTCCCGCCCATGTGTCAAAGTGGCCTTTGCGGAAGACACTGAACCCTCGCATTGCCTCTGGTAAAAGGTTGGCGCCAGTGTTTGGCACTGGAGCCGCCATCAGTGTGTGAATGGGTGAATGGGACTCTGACTGTAAAGCACTTTGGGCCTACAAGAAAGGTAGAAAAGTGATACACAAGTTTACGCCATTTACCTTTTATGTTTAGCATAAGTGTTGACTACGACCATGAATATCTGTAGTAAAAGATGGTCCATTTCGTTTTCACAGCTCATGTCCACCTGTGAAGACAGCTCTGACAAAGGCTCTAAACATGACGTTCTTGCAGATGTTTTTATAATCATCCATAACAAACGCTCTAGCTCTACTGTCAGCCTCAGCTGAATACTGCAGAGGAGAAACTTTAGAGTGTGAAATGAGGCTCATTGCATTTATTTGTTATGAAGAGAGCAACTTTTTGAGTCTGTATAAACATGAAAATTTGGATGAAAGGTGTTATACCTCAGACAGACAGAGAGAAATGATTCCAGTGTTTTATTTGGGATTTACAAAAAAATGTAGCGTCTCATTCTGAACATGCTGGTTTGCTTTGGGGAGTTGGTCTTCTGCTACTGTAAACTGAAACTCAAAGGCAGAAATAACATCTGCTGAGCCAGTGGGAAATGGAGTCCTCATACACATGTGTTGTGACAGTGGCGTTCCTACCTTCACCACTGTGCTTGCGTGCACCACCCCCCCCGTCACCAACTGCAGTTTTCAGGACTTCCAAAGCTGCTGTTGACCTCCTGCAGACCTGGGATCAGTGCGCTGTGGGTCTCTAATGATCATCCCAGCGCTCCTCCAGAGAAGGTGATCATAACAGGGAGGTTTATGTCTCTGAAGGATGAATCAATGTGGCATGAAGAAGAGAATTTCCACCCCATTTCCCTCTCGATTACACTTCTACATGCGGCTCCTCACTAGCTGTTGTGGCATAAATCTCAGCATCACAAATGTCTCCTGCTGGACGTCTCACATGTTGAAGTGAAGCTGTCTCATGTTTCTTTTGTGGGATGTCAGCATCACCTCCCTGTGGAACTGGCCAGCTCCTCTTTAAATAAAAATGAAGTAAATGATGGCTCTTTCTGATGTTATTAAAGACCCCTCTGATGGAAATGATGTTTTTGATATTTTTAACGTGTTCTTGTAGCATTTTCTGATGATGGACACAGGGCTGGCCCTGAGCTGCATGGCACGCATAGGTGAAAATAGATCTCGCTGCCCCAACCAGTCCTTTTTTGGGGGATATACATTAGCCACTTTCTTTTAATCATCTCCCCATTCACTAACTTTCTGAAGAAATATTGCTCACAGAAACTCCTTTCATCCCAGTTTTCGGCAGCGTAAACACTACCGCACAATTTCGGTGAAAAGCTGCTTTTCTCTGCAGATCAGCTGATTCACATTCATCGCTTCAGAAGGTTTGTCAAAGAGCATAGTAGGTTTTGACAGAGACATCTCCATTGTTGAAGGGTTAAAAGGAAAAAAAAACTAGATCTCCAGTTAAATTAGTCTTTTCTACCAAAAACTGTGTTTTACAATCAAAATGTGAGCGGGGGGGGGTTCCAGTCAATGGAATGTAAATATGACAGATAAACCTCTGCTTTGAGCCTGTTTTTTCTCCTCTTCCTTCCTTTTTTTCCTTAAAGCTGTCCCTGAGAGCTTGTTTTGCTGCTTTTTAAAGTTTTAAAGAAGCACTAACAGCGGAAACACTGCCCCCCACTTCTACCCCACCTAGCTTAGACAGCAGCAGCGTTAGGTAAGGAGGAACGCCGCACAGGGCAAAGTTATTGATTGCATCAACATTTTGAGTTTTTCTATTTGTTTTTTAAATAAAACTTTATTATTCCATCCATCTCACCATCCACTTGTTTTATTTTTGCATGAAATGAGTGGCGTGTCAAACTGCAAAAAACCATTAACAATAAATGCAATTTGGCGCCCTAGGTGGGTGCCTAGGTAGCCTGTGCCTGGGGCTGGCCCTAGATGGAGGCCATATACCTATATAAAGAAAACTGAGCTCAAGGAATGAGTATTTCTCTGTTCAAACTATTGTGAATCAGGAGCAGACAAAAAAAGGTAAATGAAAAATGTCATATTTCTGATTTCTGAAAAACACTGGGCAAAGCACAAGCTCCCTGCTTAGCACTAAGCCATGGTGGAGGGAAGAGTGGGCGGGGTTACTCAATGCCAACAGTCCCGCCCACAACTGAGAGGAGAATTTCTAATGAACTCTTAAGGCTCTGCAGAAACTATGTCCCAGAAAACAACACAGGGTTCTGGATTTTGTCTGAAAACAACATAATCATCAATAAAAGACCACTGGAAACACTTTGAAATTCAAACTAGAGTGGCACTTTAAAACTTCTGAAATCATTGGAACTGCTTAAGATGAAGCAAAAGTTCATGTAAATTCTAAATCAGAGGTAAAAGTGGGTTTAAATTCTCCCTGTGAACCTTCAGGTAAATGTTAAGTGTGGTTTGACACCTGCTCTGCTCTGCCTTTACATTTGCTGCATTAGATATTTCAGCACCTGTTCATTTCTCTGTGTTGACATTCAGCAGCGTCTGCCTCCATGCTGCTGCCCTGTTACTGTTGCTTCACAAGGAAAGTGTGCTGCGCTCACACAACTCCAGCTGGATTCACAGGCGCCGAGATTTTCCTCTGCTGTCAGTGTTGCATATGCAAATGTGACAGCAATGTACCAACTGGTCATAAAGAGCAGTGGGAGAGCTGTTTGCATTAGTCATCCGGGCAGAATGAACCGCACTGACACAACCACTAATTAATGGTTAAAAAAAGATTTAAGAGAGATTTCCATCCAGCTCTCCTCCACCTAATCAGTTTATTATAGCGTTTTTGTCCTCTGGGGTGATAATATCTTCTCTCAGATGTCTCCTTGCACTGTTATTAAGCCCTTGTTGGAGATAAAGTAGGTTTTTTGTGTAGATACCTTCACTTGAAAGAACACAGTAAATAATGCAGGAAAGGGAAAAGGTTTTGGATAAATAACAGCCAGCAGAAGTTTGTGTTTGTCCCACATTTGTTACAGTCTTGGTGCCATTATAAGTGTTTACAGGAAAACTTCATCTTCAGGCTTTTAGCTTCTCTGTGTGACTCGAAGTCTAAATTAGCCTTACCGTTTCAAAATGGGACGCTTATTTTCTTTCCAAACTCGTCAAAATAATAGTTTCAGGTACAAGACCCAGAATGCAAACAAAACACTAAAGTTTGAAAAAATGCTTTACATCCAAACTCATTTGGCTGAACGAACAAATGCCTTCAATTTTATTTCTGTCAGAAGAAAACTGGATATTATTTTTCAGACGTTGAGCTGAGGAAATCCATGAAGGCGTGTGTTTCGATGTCCTGAACACAAACAGGAAATCAACGTTTTCATATGACTCGTCAGCCATGTTTTGCACACAGACTTTTCCCTCTTTTATGCTAAGTTAAGATAGCTAAATTAGCATTCTGCTTCTCCCAGGCTTAAACAAGTTTTTGTCAGGATGGTTTATTTTAAACCAAATCCACAAATTAATGTAATAGCTGAAGTCTGGAACATTCTCCCTGATGATGTGGGATGAGCTTGCACTCTGGAGAAACTCACGTCCAGAGTAAACATGTTCTTTTGGCTCAGAGGGCTACAGCTAAAAGTCTTCTGTCTTTTTCATCCACGTTTTGAAGTGATCTCACATGATGGTTATGATGGTTTACTGTTGCTCTCTTCATGTTTTTAATTTTCTTTTTTTATTCCCTAAATGATCTCGTGCATGCATCCTGTAGGCTATAATTTTCCGATTATGCCTAAGTGCGTGTTCAAGAATCGAGGTCTGGAACGATTTTGACGTTTTTCCACCAAAAGATTTATTCCTGACATGAAAGTGCTAATAACAGAGCTCTGGGTCTTCAAAATGTCCCTATCTGCTACCGTCTAAATGGACATTCTAACACCAGGCACAATGAAGAAGACGCCCTCTGACCGTTGACCCATTAATTTAAACACAATGATTATGCATAAGCAAACAGTAGGCTGGGTCTTCATCTCCGATTGGTCCTTCGCGCCTCCTTCTTCACTGGTAGTATCTTGTGGACTCATTTCCCAGATGAACAGTTTTTTTCCGCTGGTCTGTGAATCCCATCCTCCACATGAGCTGGTTTATGATCCACATTCCTTGACACCTCTGCTCATCTCCAGCAGCTGAAATGCAGCTTCAACAGCCTTTCTCATCAAAGAGCAGCTCAGACCTATAGAATCATTTCAACCTCTGTGGAATAATCAGAATTACACAGTATGCTATGCAAACTACAAATGTATCCAACTTTTAATCATGAAGCATTTCAAAATAAAGCAAATCAGATTTTATGTTAAGTTTTATTGAACTGGAAACTGCTTCATTTCTTCAATTCTGATCTATAAAAACACTGGCTTTGCCTTCATTATGTAGTTCTGCCGGAAAGACTTTTAAATTAAATTGTTTGTTTTTTTTGTCTCTGTTAGCCCGCGTCTGCCTGACAACAGCTGAGATAGGCTCCAGCATCGCTGTGACACTAAAAGGGTTTAAGCGGAATAAGAGATAGAAGAGAAGGTGGATGGAAGGAAGGATCAGTGGATTGATGGGGGCATGGATGGATGGAATGCTGGGATTTTTTTTTAGGCAATCCAGATTCCAGGTCTTCTCATCTGTTAACAGGATAGTCTGAACTCCTTCCCTGAGACAGACTTTACTGCTGCGACCTTCTTACAGAGGATTTGTTTTTTGGAGGCGGTTCTGATGGTACCAATCTTACCCAGCTCCAGAGGAGTTTCAGTTCCACTCATTTTCTTTGTTTGCAGGACATAAAAGCCAAACGGATTTAGGCCTCCTATAGTTTGATTTGAGTACAGCAGTTAGTAGTTTAGTTTTAGATATGTTGATGGACCCTCTGAAGAGCAGAGTCTTAGCCCTGCTTTCTGAGTGTTTTTTTCTGATCTGAAAGTGATTCTTCTTGAGGACAGATTTCCTTGAGCGATGCTTCTGCATTCGCTGCAGTATAAATGTCACATTAGTCATGGAGCCACAGCCTGATGACACGACTTAATTGTTATAATTAAGGATGAGAAATAAAAGCCATTGGTTTGACCATTTCAGCGTTTAGATAGATCCCACCGCCACACCCAGACACTCGACCCCCAAACACCTTAATAGAGTAAGAGAGCAGCGCTGACACCAAGTTCCTCCGCTTTTGCTGCTTCGTTTGAAGGGAAGAAGTGTCCAGGAAAGGATCTGTTTTCCGAAAGAGGCAGCTCTATTGAGTGTGTATCACAGATACCCCTCTGCCCCATTCGCTTATGTGAATACACCAAAACAACTCGTGGCACTCTTATCCTGTGAGGGGGATGACCAGTCAAGAGCAAATGACTTTGCCCCATCTATGTTGGTGAGATCAATGAAGGCACATCTTTTTTTAGCTTCATTTTCTCAGTTCTTTTGGTGGCTCCACAAAGACAAACGTTTCTCTCTGCTCTGATTTTTTTCTGACAGCTCAGCATATTCATGATCATTCTGGTGGGCTTCATTTTTTATCAGCAGAGTAAAAACTTCCACCAAACTTTTGTTTATTCATCAGTTTATGTGACTAATTCACGTTTGGGGGCTTTTCTTTCTGTCTTTCTAAGTATTTTTAGTCAAACAGCAAACAGCATCGTAAATACACACATTCTTTTATTGCCATTTTTTAAGATTATTTATTTAAATCTTAATCTATTTGAGAGGAAACCCTAAAAAACTGCATAAAAGCTAATAATTTAAGTAAGTGCATATCCCACAACCACAGTTGTCCGTACTGTTAATTGAAACATGTAAAACTGAGTCTGGTGTTAACATTAATAGAATTGAAAATAAATTCTGTTGCTTTTAAACTTGTAAAGCAGAGGCACAGAAAAGCACAGCGCCGTCACACTCTGTAAATAAAAGCGCAGGAGCGTGCAATCATTCACTGTGAGTATCATTAACCTCAATAAATCATACATTAATTAACTCTATGTTTGTATGACATGAATTAGAATATATTGCTGAGGCAGAAAGAGAAATGTGCTCGATTAGGACATGAAATGCAGAGCTGCTTCTGCTGTGTTTGCATGCACATGAGCACACGCAGGACTGACAAAATCAATAAAAATAACAGCAGTATCCACGTCACTTAACAGGATTTGTTCCTTGAATTACTGTCAAAAAGGTTTACAGAGATTTTACAGGGAACACTGGAGAATAGTAGTATGAGGATTGGACTAGTTTTGATCGATGAACTTTAACAAAAAGGAGGTTTTTCATGATGGGCTGGACTAGGATCAGCTTTGCTTGTATATATTAATGATAACAGTTATAAACCGCAAAGTATTTTTCACTAAAAGTTTCGTTGCATTGAAGAAATAAAAACAAACACTGATAGATATGTTTTTTCATGATTTACAGCTGAACAACACTGCAGCTATCTAATTTTATTCAAATAAAATACCCCATGAAACATTTCTACAACATGAATCTGTAAAACACTGATGAGATTCCTGCTGTTGGTTAAAGACAACAGCAATCCATCCTTCTGATCAAATGTAACTCCAATGAAAGTGATGTTTAAGGTGTTTTTAACATGTTCTTGTAGCATTATGAAAACTGCGTTTCTGAGTATTTTTTGATCAAATCATGATGGATCAGGAGCAGATCAGTTTTGATGCAACAACTGAAATGGGCGTGCCAAAGTCTCCCTGCAACGCCTCATTCTGATGCATCCACTTCCATACAAAAAGATCCAATGCGTATTTGTTTTCCTTGTCTGAGCTCGAACCTGTATGGCTGGATAACCCTGATATTGATCACTGTTTTTGTTGCACCCCTAATGTTAGGTAGGGGTTGTGAGTGGCCTTAGGCTAGCAGAAGAGTGTAAACAAAGGGTTGATGGGAAATCAGCGGAGGTTTACTTCCACACTAAAAGTTCCAAAGTCGCTGCTCTGCAGAAAACCTGTCTTTAAAACGACAGAAATTTTGACAGAAATTCTTCTGAAGGACATTTTGTTCCCCTGATGTCAGGAACCCTGTAGGGATGAGTCAGGCAGCCTCAAGGGGGCAACACAGGTGGAGGAGGAGGAGCATGCAGTTGGGAGCTAACAGGGCAAGCAAGTGGCTCCATGATTGGAGCCACTTGCTTGCCCTTTTGGATGCCACATTTGATGTTGTACTGTGTGTGCAGTTCACAACAGCAGAGTAGGGTTGGGTGTCTCAGCATTCACTTTAAAAAAGCTAATCTTAAATGAGCTGTTTTGGAGGAAAATCATGACGGCTTGCTTTTATCAAAATGCTCACAAATAGTAGATGCCAAGTTAGCTAAAAACACTAGCATGTTGGTAAAGTATTAGCTTACATCAGAGTTATCCCAAAAAAACCTCAGTAGATGCCAAATTAGCTCAAAAATCAAACACGTTGCTAAAATACGAGTTTAACTTTGGAATATCTCAAAGAACCCATGAAGGTGCTAAAGTACCCAAAAAGCTAGCACATTGCTATAATACTAGCTTAACTCACTACGGCCCAAAGAACATCAGTAGATGTCAAGTTAGCCAAAAAAAAAAGCTAGTATGTTGCTAAAATGTTATCTTAACTTCAATTTAGTAGTACCAGCATGAATGTCTTGAAGGTGCTGAATGTTTTGATACCAATATTGCACAAGTTTTAAAAGTACACAAATAATTTGAAGACTTCTGTGAAAAAAATCGTAAACATTACTTAAAATTTTTAAATACGTAAAAGGTATGAATACCAACAGCACAAGCATGAATGTCCTGAATGTGCTGAACATTTTGATAACAATTATTGCATGTTTCAAAAGTGCTGATTCAGCATTCACACAATATATATAAAAAAAAAAACCTGTCCTTAATGATTCTAACCAATACTTTGTCCTTTTCAGAGCACTGCTTCATCTGACACTTTAGCTTTTGTGTTTTCAGATGGGTGGCAGACTGAGCAGCTAAGGGCATCAGCCAGAGTTCATGCAGACTGACGGACAGTGATGCTGAGCTGCCCGCCATCACAGGCTGCTTACCTCTGGCTCTGTGTGTTGAGTAGCCACCCGCGACCCCTGACCTCCGGCTTGTCACGGGGTTTTGATCCGGCAGTCAGCCAGTGGCAGGACAGCTGTAGCAGCACAGGGAGCGCTCCTCAGGCCCCAATTAGGCTCCCAAGAAGCAGCCGGTCCGCCGTGGAAGCCCTCCTCCAGGGAGCTGCAGGCTTGACACTGATGTGGCTTAACAGCAGCTGAAGGGGAGGGCAGCAGGAGGTGCCACCTTTGAGGCAATGCCAATAAGTGGTTTAAAAATGTATGGCACCTTTTGTCAAACTTTTATATCGTGGTACCATAGCAACAGATTTGGTCCTCTGGCCTATTGGAGGGAAAGAACAAGAACAAGAAAAAAGAGAAATGGGGAGCTAAAGGAGGTCACATTTATTTTTCCTATCACACTGACAGACGTTTTCCTGTAATATCTTCATGAACTGCATATAAAAAGCTGGACTGGAAACTAAATGAACGGATGATGTCTATTTTTAGCTTCTTTTCTGCTCACATATAAAGATCTGGAGATGAGGATTAAGGATCATGTGGTTTTTGTGTCACATTCCTGCAGAGTTTTGTTTGTGTGGTGTCAGTAGTGTCAGTTGCCTTCGTGAAATGTCAAAAGCTGGTTTCAGTTTCAAGCCCACCATAATGTGGTTTGAAAGATCAAACACACACTGCAAAAACAGGCCCATCAGAAGCAGGTCAAAACATGGTACCCCATTAGCAGCTTTTTTTTTTTTTTTTTTTTTTTTTTGCTTATTTAAAGAAGCAAAAAAAAAACTGTCAATGGGGTAAGAAAAAAAAAGTATTATTAAAATTGTATTATTGTAAGAAAAAAAATCTAGTCTGAGTCAGAGGTTAAGTTACAGAAGTCCATCCTGCTCAACACATTTATTGTCATTTTGCACCAAAAGAATTATCTGAACTTTAGCATAATCAAGCAGCTGTTCATATGTTAACCAAACGGTAAGATTTGGCACATTCTGATTCTAATAGGATTTGTTTTTCCCGCAGCCTGAGGTTCCTCAGATTTGTGCTCCTCCTGTTGGCACGCCGGCAGAAACACTGTCCTCCTTCTCCAACAGCGGATGCTGCAGAGAGGGTGAATTTGGGCAAAATCGAAGTAATGTTTTCTAAACGGACAACAACTGAAATAAGATTGAGATAAAACTCCTGCAATTTTGAAGTTCTGTTTGACATTTCAGTTATGATCAGCCATGTAATAAAAAAAAATCAGGGTAAATATTTCTTCTCCATGAAGATGAGAATCTGCTAGTTCAGGATTTAAACGTTGAAAATATTTGGTGAACTTACAGTTAACATCTTGTAATGAGCTGTCGCAGAAACCCACATTCCAGACATATTTTAAAGTCACTCTCTGACACATGCTTGGAAATGATTACTTCTACCTCTGATAGGAATTTGGTAAAAAATAGTAGCATTTATCATCTTTTCAATGTCTCTTATCCATGCATGGTGTGCACATGCAGGTACATAACTATTTTGCAATGCTATAATGTGATGCTCATGGAAGTGAATGCGGCTGACAGCAACCACCAAGCTTATGTTAATGAGCGTCTCCCAAGCTGAATTCTGGCCAACAGGCTGGCAGTGAGAAGGAGTGAGAATCCATGCCGTCAATTATCCAGTGTGAAAGTAGCCTGGTAGGACAGCTTGTAGCCTCATCGCTCAGCCACTAAAAATAGTGCTCCTCTCTCCACCAGCCCCTTTAGGACACTTGTTAATGCACACGGGCTTATTTAAATCAGACCTGAGCTTGGCACTCAGGGACACAACTCTTCACAGCAACATTTGGTTTGACTTTTGAGGCAACCGTGCGACAGTCGTGTCCCGGGGACGTTTCAGATCAATGCAATATGATCCAGTAATTGTGTGGCCTGAAGCTAAAGTGTCAAGCTTCCTGTGCACTCCCCTGCAGCTAACACACCAACACACACCAGCCAAAACCCACACATTAGAGCATCAGTGATGGAGGACTTCACCTGAAATCACGCAGATGTCACAAATCAAAGGTGAAGCCAAATAAGCTGGATTGTTATTCTTCTGCAGCTGCTTGAGTGGAAACAATGTCAAACTGGGAAAAGGAGGAAGTCCAAACACTTTGGCTGGACTTCAATCACTGACAGACCTCCAAACAGATGTGTTCAAGTCTGTTCATTTGATGTATTTAAATCTTCAACAACCTCATAGTTTGTTTTCTTGACTTTGAGCTTCTCAAAAGTCTAGTTTTTCAAACACATCCTGCCTCTAAATGGACAAAGCTCTCATTAAGGATTGAGGGTTTGGTCTTGGTGGTGTTATCGAACTCCTGCAGCTCTACTGCTGTTCAGCAAGCTTCTCTAGACAGACTCTCAGAGGGTTCAAACCCTTTGTCAGATTCACCAGTGCTTTGTTCATTTGCAATTTAGCTCTTTTTGTAATGTATAATTGCATCAGAGGAAAGTCAATTGTTTCTCTGGGATTAAAATAATTGCATTTTTAGAAAATCCATCTTGAATGTTTTGGAGAACAAACGAGGAGGGGGTCACTGAGTCAATTCTGTATCCCAAGTTTTAAAGGTGCAGTCAGCAGTTCCAAGAGGAATCTTCTTCACTAGCAAACCATGATGAGAAATGATGTGAACATCAGAAAAATGATGTGAATATTTGACAAAGTTTGCAGCTTCAAAATCTGACAAAGAGCCTCAAAGAAATAAAGTCACAACTGAAATGAGAGGAAACTGTCAGAACATGGAGAAGATGATGTGAGTATTAAAAAAAAATGAACAAAACAAAAATCTGTACTACAGTACAGGTCCTGCAACAGACTGGTGGCCTGCTCAGGGTGTAACCCAGTCTTCACCAAACAGTAGCTGGGACAGGCTCCAGCAACCCCATGATCCTGAAAGGGATTTAGTGAGTTCCAAAGATTGTTGGACAAATGTATAGATGCATGGATGGATGGATGGATGGATGGATGGATGGATGGATGGTTACAGTAAAAGGTGCAAGCAAAACACTAATTTTAAAAAAGAGCATGCATTTCACAGTCATCTCAAGAGTCATATCACTAAACTGAGAAGATGAATTGAAGAGATTGTCAATTAAAGACGGACTTCCTCTCAGTTAGTTGCTTTTCACACTTTTAATCAAGATTTCTAGATTTCCACGTTGTTTCACTGAACAGGACTGGTCAGCACCAACCCTCCTTCATCTGCTACAAGCTACAACAAAAGGTTTCCAGAATCCCAGAATACTGACAAAATTGTGAAAGACATTTCCAGACACCAACTTTTTAACGGTTTACCGTATATCTTCCAATAATGTCCAGCCTCTAACAGACGCAAGTTAATTTGGGGTTAATTTCTAACAGGTGTTAGTTGTATGAGACGCCAGTCTCTAATAGTGGCCCGGCTCCTTTAAGACCCCCACCCTCCTGCACGTGTGCCGCACACGCAGTCAGGCAACATTAGCTGCTAGCTCCGTGTAGCTAACAGGCTAAAAACATTAGCTGCTAGCTCCAAGTAGCAATTCTGAGGTGAATCCTTAATGTACCGTTGAATGGCACAAGCAGATGGGTAAAACCGCGGAGACGGCTGCAGAAAGGAAAGGAGAAAGCCTGGTTTCCTGGTGAGCAGAGAAAGCAGCAACAAATGAGAAGAACTGGTTTGAACATGGATTACTGAGCAAAGGAAAAGGTGCGCGTGTCTCCAGGAAAATGATCGGCATGAAAGTGAAACTGATTTTTGATACGGAGATTGATGTTCACAGCCAGAGTGAATCATAACAAAATAAAATATTCTCATCATTTCTATAAATCCTGAAATGATCATCTGTTATTTTCTGCATTTTGTGATCAAATTTCACCACAAAATGAACCTATCAACCATCACCATTCTGACTGTGATGGAATAAACGCCGGTCTCCAATAGACACTGGTCTCTAATAAACACCCCGACTACTATTGGAAAAAGTATGGTATCATTTTTCCAGTCTGTTTCCATGAATCTTAGCATCCAGCATTCCTCCATGCTAATCCATCTGTTCACTGAAGAACAGCAGGATGTTCTGAGCTGAGCGTGTTGTCCTGGTTTATATGAGGAAGGTTATCTCTGATGTTACTCGTGCTGCACGTGGGATCTCCAACCTAAAGTGACAGCACCTCCATTAGCATCACCTGATGATAAATAAAAGTGACAGACTCAGGCTTTAACAACTGTACTGTTCTCAGTTCTTTATTTGCTGCTTCTCTGTTTTTTCTGGTAAAGTCCCCACAACTGTTTCTTCAGAAACCTCAGAAAAACAGCAGAACATGGGACCTGCTTACTTTTATAATGCAATGTGAATGGATGTAGGAGCTGCTGAGTGGAAGATTTAAATGTGGTTCCTCAGGCAGACGAGCGAATGAAAAGTTAAAGAACGTGAATATTTTAATCCTAAAACAAACTTGAGGCCCAGATATGGCAGACAGCTCAAAAACGGAGCAGGAATCTTCCAAAAGCCCAGAAGAGTCCAGACATGGTTTCATAGCGGAGTAGAACAAAGCTTCACGGATTCCCAAAACATTTACAGCAACGAGAAAAAGTAATTAGTGAAGCAAATGGAAGAAAAGAACAAAAAACTTCAAAGATGAAATGTTTGAAATAAACTAAAAACCAGTAAACACAACCTGAAAATGCAAGCATGTGATCAGCAGGCAGAGATGCAGGTAATTTTAAAGCTTTTTTGAAAACATTTATTCTTAACAAAGATTTTAACTGAAGAACAAAGTGCTCTCAGAAAAGCAGTAGAAAGGAAAACAGTCAAAACTGTCAAAAAACCCCAAATGGTGTCTGATGCTGATTTTAAATCTGAGACGGCGTCAGATAATTCAAAGTGCTCAAAGACAAAGCTGCTTGTTGTGCCCTTTGTGAGGTTGATTTGTTGGCGGTGGCCGGTGACATCGCCAGGTTTTTGATCTTGAGTTCTGCAATGCCTCCATCCGTCTGTGTTTAACCTTTGTTTGACAGCGTTCACATCTGCCCCGTCTTCTGCTGAAAATGTTACACAGATTGCAGTCATGTAACAGAGAACACATGCATCTTTATCATATTTATGCAGCAACAATCTGCAACCTTTCTGTTATCTGTCAGGGTGATGACTGAGGCACGAGAACACCCAAATTCTGGTAATTGAGTTATTTTAGGGGCAGAGATGTCTAACCCGTTTCACTTGCAGTCTGAGTCTCTGTAAGCATTTAGAACTACAGCTGCTATATTTGATTTCATGATTTCTTACAAATTGCTCAAATCGTTTTTTTTCTTCTTAGAGATGGATAAAATTTACAGGCATACCTTCAAACCAAATTTGAAGGTGGTCTTTGGTTCTGTTTTTAGTAAAAGGATGAAGAGCCTGATCTCTGTAGCAGATGTACAGTGGGTACAGAAAGTATTCAGACCCCCTTAAATTCTTCACTCTTTGTTTTTTTGCAGCCATTTACTGCATTGATAGGTACTTAGTAAGTACTTAAAGTACTTTTAGTACTTTAAATACACTGTACTAGTAAGCACACTGTTTGTATGTTTGTTTCTTGGAGTAATACTGCAGACACAAAAGTCTTTACAGCTCTTCTTATCTTACTGCTGATGTGATGTGCACACAAATGAAACTTCTGAGATAACACTTTAGAAATTTTAATATTTCAGACAATAAAAATGAAGGAAACATTTCCTTTCTGGCCTGTTTTTGTTCAAAAGCCGTATATTGTATAAAATTTAACTTGTAAAACAAAAGTGGGATTTATCTGATTTGTTTTTAATCATTTGACTGCATGAATATGAAATAAAATCACAAATTAAATAAGTTCACTTCCATTCCACTTATAAGTTTGTATATTTAATGAACCTGCACAGGTGAAAAAGGAGGTGTAACCAAAGTGAAAGAGGAAGAGTGTAGTGAATATAGGCCTTTTTTTTTTACTGAAGTAAGTTTAGATCATGAGCGTGAAACAGTAAAGCCAGTTTCACGCTCAAACAAAGAACTTGCTTTCTTTGAATTTCAAATCAGCTTCAAGGACAAAGTCACACAAACCACTGAGCTTGAGGGGGCCCGTGTGCTAAACTCCTTGTGGGCCTGTGTGTTGGGCTCCGTGTGGACCCATGTGCTGGGCTCTATTTGGCCCCGTGTGCTGGGCTCCTCATAAGGGCTCGTGAGGGCCAGGGCTGAAACCACAAAACATTCATAATCCCACATTCTGCCGTCCAGCAAATCTCTTTTGGAGAACAAAAGCTGAGCTAAAACTGGGACAGACTTTTGCTTCTCAAAGACAGCAAATGTAAAGAACCACCTTGAAAAACCTTTAGGTAGGTCATTTTGAAGAAACCCACTTCTGTTCCCATGAACATCGTCAGGATGGAAAAAACAAAAAACCTTCATTTCACTGACCGTGTAAATGGGACCGCTCTGGAAGTCCAGGAGAACATTTTTTCCTAGCATACTCCTGAGATGGTGTTATTTTTCCCCAAGTGATTTATTAATGGGGACGGTTGTAGAACAGCGTAGGGGAGACCTGCTACCAGTTTCCCCAGAGACCTGAGTGCAGACAGCTCTGAGACAAATTAACACGAGGAAGTTGTTTCAGAAACGCCATTCGGGGGAGGGGGCCGCCTTCTCTCAGCAGATTAATGTCATCTCGCCGCTTCCACCAATGGAGGCTCTGCTGACCATTCCAACAGATCTAAGCCGCACAAATGGGGTTGGTTTAATTAAAAGGAAACTGAATTACCTTGTTTTACCTGCTATGAATCTGGCCTACAGGAACATGCTGCCATTTCTGAGCGAGAGCTGTCAAATGAGCTTTCTCCACTGGTAATGACTTTTCTGTGAGGAGAAATGAATGGTTAAGAGTCTACAGAGCGATAACCTGGCTGATGATTAAGATATTACCCTGTGACCAAAGCATGAGCCAATCAAAAGATCTGTAGTCCAAGCATCTACAGTATTGTGGACGTATACATTTGACCATTTGAGACAAAACAAGAAAACTAAAGTAAAATGTTGTTGAAAAAGGTGATAAACCAAACTGACTCATCCTCAACTGTGCTTGCAGAATGAGAAGAACCTGCATTTTTATATTACAGCTTGTAGCTGGTCTCCACGGTGATGAGTTTCTGAATCTAGATTAATGATGCTGCCATATTAAATCATTCATTCAAGCATCCGACCTAAAGCAGTAAAGCTGTGCTGCTGTTTGCCACCAAATGTCCTTCTGTTAAATCACACATCATCCTAAAAGCATTGTTTAAAACCCCACTTCACTGAAAATCAAGTCTTTGGTGTTTTTCATGTGTTCTTGAAGCCTTTTTCTGATGATGGAGAACTAGAAATTAAGCTTGAAATTGACTTTCCTGTTCCAGGTCAGCGAAAAGGACGCATGCTGCAAGCTCTGCGAGCTAAAAGCGACTAAAAACCAGATTTGTTGCAGTATTACAGCAAAAGAAAAGCAGTAACTCCTTCACTACCACTGCCCCGAAGAAGAACCAAGTGATGAATGTCAACTTTGACATCAAACAGGCTATTGACGAGATCAATGCTAAGCTAACTCCTTTGCTGGACATTCAAGCTAACTGACTCATTGACTAATACCTCTGGCGGCATGCTCAGAATAAACAACAAGATAACCGGGTTGAAATCCTGGAGCAAAGAGTGGATGACATGGAACAACAACAAAGCCAGAAAAATGTAATTCTCACGGGATTACCGATTAAAATCCTGGCGAGGCCTGCCAAAGCTACCACTAACTACAATGCCAGTGGTGCTGCTTCTGATCCAGGAGACAGCGTAGAATGTCAAATTAAATCATTTCTGAGGTCTAAAGAGATCTCCCTGGATCCAAATACCATCGAGACCTGCCACCCGCTCCCCAGAGGAAAGGATGCAAGCAAACCAACGATTTTTATCAGGTTTGTGAATCAAAAGCACAAAGTAGCTTTTATGAAGCTAAGAATATATCTAAACAGATTAAATGTCTTCATTAATGATCATTTAACAAAAAAAAAAAAAAACGCTGAAATCGCCAAACATACCAGGATGTTAAAACGCCATAAGGAGATGCTAAACACGTGGGTATGGAACTGCAGGATCTTCGTTAAACCACTTGGTCATCCAGAGCGGTCTAAAGCAAATATTGTCAACAACGTGAGAGATTTTGGGAAGTGCTTGATCACAAACATTTGAACAAACAAATGGAGTAATAGAATTGACAAAGAATTTAATGAAAATCATGGCGCCCAGGATCTTCCACTATCTCTAGTCAGCCGCGTCCCTTGCCCACACTCTGCAGAACCAAAAGAAGGAAAAAATCAGCACAAAAAAACAAAACCACAACAAGAAAAGAGCAGAAATAAACCAAACCATAAAAAAAATGTTTCATTAAACTATGTGTTGACTGATTTACAATTTTATGTATTTAATGTCAATTTTAAATAATTAATGACACTTTTATTTAACAATTTAATGGCATATTTCTTTATTTAATACTGTCACTTCTGGACCTCTATAAAACTGTAGGCCAGTAAAACATCACAGTTAGTGTTCTAACTCCACAAATGTGAGCTGGATTCTGAAACACTCTGAAACCAGATCTTATCTTTGATAAAAACTCTACAAGTGATAGTCATAGTCTTGTCTTCACTAAGACCATACACTTCTGGCTTCAATACATTACAGGAAGCAGGTTTTCCAGCTACTGCTGTCTATTGCTGATACTTTCATCTCACTATTCAGAGGTTGCTTCAGAAAATAAATTTTAAAACCTGTAGCACTGCATTAGAGACCTGAAGTTAGTCAGTTCAGGTACAGCTTTGATTTACTATCATGTAATCGATTCGTCAAACACATGACCTTTCTGAAAGAGCGTGTCCGACAGGAGAGTTTTTAACATCTTACACACGGAGAGGTCAGAGTGCACGCAAACTGAGCCATTTTCAAATCTTGTGTCCAATCAGGTATGTCAAAACCGAGAAAAAAGTAACAAAAGAGGGACGCTGGAATTAAAAGCAGGCCTGAGCCAGAAGCAGAAGGTCAGTCGGAAAAGGGGAAAGGAAGCCGGCCAATTCCTTGCCATGAACAAAAGGATGGACGGAGACACAGTGAGAGGGCCAGGAGGTCCGGCTGTGTCCTTTCATTTGGAGGAAACCAAGAGAGAAGAGCATCGACAGTTAAATCAGCGTCGGACACGATAGGGAAATGCTAACATTGAGACATGTTCAGACTGTGGATCATCATGAAACAGACAAAGGCTGCTCTCCGGATCTTCTCCTGAAGCTGCCCCTCTCTGCTGGCTTTTTGTTTCACCTGCATCTATTATAAAACTAAACCTGAAAAAAACTGCAGACATTAAACCTTCCTTAAACATATTTCCTGAAATGAGTAAAGTGTTTTAAAAATAACCCTAGACCTGTCAAACAGAGCTGGGCATAAACAAACACATGACAAAAGTGTCATGGACACCTTCCCCTCCTCGAGGTCTTCTGTGATTGCCAGAGGTGTTTCCTATGGACTCAATCATGCTCATGTGTACATATATGGTTGTTCCCTCTTGTTCTGTGTCTCTGCCTCTTTGTTCCTTGTCAATGGACTTGTTATTAAACCCGTGTCTGGTCTTAATGACCTGCGTTCATGTTCTTCCTGTTCCTGGGTGACCATGTCTGCCTACTGTTACATTATGCTGAGACCATGTCTAACCCAGCAGGAGGACCACGATCTGGGGACTCACGACTGCCAGCTGCTAAGTAGATGTCCATCTTAGCCCATGATATGGGTGGCAGCATATCTGGCATTCAGCAGCTTCATGACAGCCTCTTAAGATTGGAACAAGCTCCTGCAACGCATTCTGCTTCTCCTCACACGTCTCATCAGACCTGGCTGGGCTCACATGAGCCGTTTGACGGTATGGCGGAGGATTGTCGAGTGTACCTCGCTTCATGTCGACTCCACTTTGAATTCAATCCAAGTGAGTTTCCTTCCGAGCAAAGCAAGGTGGCATTTGCTCTAAATTTATTAACTGGCCGGGCCAAACGATGGGGGATGGTGGAGTGGGGCCATGGAGTCAAGCTGATCCACTCATTTCAAGTTTTCTCCACCCAACTCCAGACAGTGTTCAATCCCACCATGCCTCATCAGACTGCCGCTTCGGAGCTACTTCGTCTTCAGCAAAGAGACTGCAGCATTTCGGATTATGCTGTGGACTTCTGGACTTTGGCGGCCAACACCCACTGGCCAGAGGAGGCGCTGGTAGATGTTTCTCCGGTGCTCTCAAAGACGAGCTGGCAGTGAGGGAAGTTCTGGAGGAGCTGGAGGAGTTGATCAACCTGGCTTTTTGCATTGATCGCAGAGTGAGGGAGCGCGGCCAAGAACGACAGCTTCTTTCCTTCAGATCATGTACGTCTTCTGTCAGTGCCTCTTATCCCCTGCACTCCTCATCAAGACGCCGCCTCTCTCCCAGAGCCAATGCAGCTGAGATCCAGACGGCTTACCCCTGCTGAACAAAGAAGATGTATGGTCCAGAGGCGGTGCTTATATTGCGGTGAACCGGGGCACTTCATCACAAATGTCCGGGAAACACCGGGGCTCCCCAGCAGTGAGGGAACTGGTGAGTCAGGTCACTTCCTTTACACCTCCCCACGACCACCCACCAAGGAGGAACGGAGGAACTGGTAAATGACCTGAAGAGAACTGGGACTACAGTAACAACGGTTACTATATTCACATCAGCCACTTTATTAGCTACACCTCATTAGTACCAGGCTGAGCCTCTTTTACCTTCAGAACTGCCTTAATCCTTGGTGGCGTAGATTCAACAAGGTTCTGGAAACATTCCCCAGAGAGTTTGGTCCATATTGACATGACACAGTTGCTGCAGATTTGTCGGCTGCATGTCCATGATGCCAATCTCCTCTTCCACCACATCCCAAATGTGATCTATTGGGTTGAGATCTGGTGACTGTGGAGGTCATTAGAGTCCAGTGAACTCATGGTCATGTTGAAGAAACCAGTCTGAAACGAATCCAGCTTTATGACATGGAGCCTTATCCTGCTGGAAGTATCCATCAATAGATGGGTACACTGTGGTCATAAAGGGATGGACATGGTCAGCAACAACAAACAGGTAAGCTGTGGTGTTGTGGCAAGAAAATATCCCTCACACCATTACACCACCATCATCCTGAACCTCTGATCCAACGCTGGATGGATCTTTGCTTTCATGTTGTTGATTTCAAATTCTGACCCTGAATGTGGCAGCAGAAATGGAGACTCATCAAACCAGACAACGCTTTTCCAATCTTCTAATGTCTAGTTTTGGTGAGTCTGTGTGAATTGTAGCCTCAGCTTCCTGTTCTCCTGTTCTGTTCTTCCTGTACATTACAAAGTACTGAGGTGAACTTTTATTATTGACCATATTCGCATTTTTTTCCTGCTCTACTTCGTAAATTAACTGTTTGAAAATCAAACAGTGAATTCCTGGATTCTTTTTTACATTCTGTCTGTCACAATTGAAGCGTTTCAATGATAAACATTACACTCAACTTTATTTATATAGCACTTTCAAAAAGACTACATGATCTCCAGCATCAGTAGCCAAGAGGATGACGTTATTGACCCTCAGTAAAGCTGACTCTGTACTGTGCCAGGCACTAAAACCAGACTGGAAGACTTCAAAGATGTTGTGAGAGCTAAAAAATTCCTCCAGCTGCAGGTAGACCACTTTTTCTAAAAAGTTTTGATATAAAAGGCTTCTTGTAGATGGATCTGAAGTTAGCCAACACATAACTGTGTAGACCGGGTTTTTTAAGCAGGGGTTGAACAAGTGTATGTTTAAAAGTGGCAGGGACAACACCAGTAGCCAGACTGCTGTTGATAATGGCGAGAACGGTCTGAGCTACAGCAGCGAAGACCTCTTTGAAAAGCTTAGGAGGAATGGGATCTAACAGAGAACCCGATGCCTAATTTTGTCTAACTTATCTAAAAATGAAATGTAGGCGAGCAGTAAACAAAGGTTGAGGGGTTGGCGGAGGGAAGAGTAATGGCAGCACTTATGTTTGTAACCGTGTCAATAAAACCTATATAAAACTGTCACACATGTTAGAGGAAGCTTCTTAAGTTCCCGCCTGTGGAGCATTAAGGACAGAGTATATTGTTTTAAACAATACTCGTGGGTTGTGCTGATTAGAAATAATTATGTCTGACAGATACTCTTGTCTTGCTGTGCTAACAGTAATCTGAAAGGATTTCCAGCAGTCCTTTAGAATTTGTAGTGAAACTTGTAGCTTACCCTTCTTCCACTGGCATTCAGCTTTCCTGTATTTTCTGCGGGCATCCCCAGGTTCTGTCATTGAGCCAGGGCTCACATTTAGATCAATGCTTTGGATGTTGGTGCAAGTTGAGTGAAACTAGGAACTAAGCTCTTCAACATAAGCAGTTGGGGAGGGGAGAATGAACTGGTTAAATGCAAATGAGAACAGACTGGCAGAGGAGGGGTTAAAATGCTGCATCTTTGAGGAGGCATGCTAGACTTCACTGCAGCACACCTAAGATCAGCTTCGAAAAGTACAGGCATGTGATCTGAAACAGCAATGTCACAGATTTCTAAATTAAACACAGGTAATCCATATGAGGGCTGCACGGTGGTGCAGTGGTTAGCGCTCCCGCCTCACAGCAAGAAGGTTCCCGGTTCAAGTCCTTTCTGTATGGAGTTTGCATGTTCTCCCCGTGCATGCGTGGGTTTTCTCCGGGGACTCCGGCTTCCTCCCACCATCCAAAAACATGCTTCATAGGTTAATTGGTTACTCGAAATTGTCCCTAGGTGTGAATGTGAGTGTGCATGGGTGTGTGATTGTGGCCCTTGCGACAGACTGGCGACCAGTCCAGGGGTGTACCCTGCCTTCGCCCATGAGTAGCCGGGTTAGGCTCCGGCAACCCCGTGACCCCGAAAGGGATAAAGCGGCTTGGAAATGGTAATCCATATGACAGCACAAGGTCCAGTATGTTTCCTTTTTCCATGGGTGGCCCCAGAATCCCACTGAGCAAAATTAAAAGAGTCAAAGATCTCTAAAAAGTCCTTCACGAATGGCTTATCAGGACAACACTGACAGGATCTGAACGTGGACACAAACCTTGGACACAGAGTAAGTGAGTAGTAACTTATGCATTTATTGCAGAAACAAAAAATAACTCGTAATGGCTAGAAAGCTCGTGGTAAACTGGAAAGCACACAAAACGATCTGGCAAAGAGGGACAGAAGCCAGCAGCCTAAAATAGGCAGACAACCAAATAAGCACAAAAGTGCAAATAATGAAGGACGAAAGGGGAGCAGGGAGGAAGGAAAAAGAAACAGAAGGAAAGAACATAAAGGAACATATAAACCAGACCCCTGGCCAAAGAAACCACAAACACACATGGATATTAAAATCCCCAACGATAAGAACATGATCATAATGAGGCATGATTTCAGCCAAAAAGTAAGAGAAATCATTTAAGTACCCGTTAGCTTGGTACCGAAGAACAAAAACAACATCAACATAAACCACAAGAAGGAAACAGACGAGCAGCTGGCCTTACTTGTGTTTGGACTAAATATTTCTTTGGCTCCTCTGTATGGAACTGTTCATGTCATGTGATTTTCAATATGATTGAAAAAGCATTACTGAACCATGCGAGTGATGAAAGATTTTTCTTTTCCAAATGCAGCAGTTTTCACATAATTGTCATCATTTGATGGTAGAATCATTTTTTTTTTACTTCTGCCGTAACCATTTACTAGAAACGATGTGTCCCTCTGGTGATGATGTGACATTTGTGCTTGTAGCTTGTTGAACTAATCTGCCGTGAGAAGCCAAAGGAACATGACCAGTTTGCCCCCCTATGTGCACCGCCTGTGCAAAACAGCTGAGCATCTCTTGAAGATCTTTTATTTATTCATCTCATTGTAGGCAGCTGGGAAGCATCAAACTCCGTCTGTGCTGCAGTGGCCTGCCGAAGTAGCTGCTGAGAGCAAACGCACTCTGTCATTATGTAGCTTTAAGTGGCCAGAACATGCACGGTGACTTCCTAAGTGCTGTATTTCTCTGAAGCAAACATGCAATCACAGGTAAAATGGATTTGAAGCAGCACGGCTCTTGTTCTTTACCGACACAACTGCTTATTATTTCCTGCTTCAGCGGAGGGGGGCAGACTGAAGGATGGAGCTTGAAAGTGCAAACTCATCCTCTGTGCTTCCATGTATGATAAGTTCGATCAGGTGCTTGTGTCTATATGATGGAAACAGGGGCAGTGGAGTTACCTACATCACCCTCTGACAGGGGGAGACCTCAAAGTGCTCCCAAACCGTCGGGAGTTTTAGTTCCTCCAGCATGTTCTGGGTCTTTATTGGGTTATTATTGTTGAAAATGTACCATCCTGTACCAGAAACACTCAAGTTATATTTCTAATCTTAGGCACTGCAGCTGGAAGAAAAGAAGGCTTTAGAGTCCAGGTGGGACTGCTTCATCCTCACAGGTTTGTTGGGGAGCATGACCACTGCCGTCACTGCTGGAGAAATTTAAAATCTTAATATTATCCGGAGAACCTGGACTTAAGCTTTTAAAGCAGCCGAGCAGGAAGTCTTGGAACAACTGCATGAAAAGATCAGTTTTTCTGAGCTGAAGGATGAATTTTGAGGAGCCGTTGGCTCATGTGGATGATGGAAGAGTTCCTTCACAGACAACCTGTTCAAAAACAACAAGCCTGTTTGTCTGATTTTGCTCTCTGCGCACAGATCCATGGTAGGGGCACAAAAAGATGGACTTCAGTCTCACATTTCACACGGCAGAGAAACGGCTTCACAGTGGAACGACCTGAAGGATGGAAGAGGAGAAAAAAGAGCTGCGGCATTTACATGAGGAGAAAGATGCAACCAGAGCAGCTGTGCAGCAAACATGCAATATTTAGAAGGTTAGAGACTGAGGCAGCTCTGCTGCACAGACAGATTTGATATACAACCAATGGGCCCTGTTAGCAGGCTCTGAAGCTGGAAGAATGAACTGGTTTGTTCCTGCAGGTCTTTTTAAGTCAGTTTAAACCACAGACTCATTTGTGACTTTTTCTTTTATAAAAATACACTTTTGAAAAGTTCATAGACAGTTCATAGCATAGAAATAGAATGCACAATATTGACTGTATTGGTTGACAATGTAAGATGGTCTCTGTGGACCCAACGTCCCCCGGAACCCACAGAAAACCAGTCAACATTTGGACCAGAACAGCTAGAAGATGTTTTTGTTCAAAATCAAATGAAACCCTTTGTTTTGTTCAAAATTCACTTCTCTGTGTAGTTTCTCATCTTTGCTGTAAAGCTTTAGAAATCCCCCCCAAAAACAATACTTGTAAAAAAAAAAAAAAAAAAGGCTGATGGGAATAAAAAATCCATCCCTGTGGATACACAGCCCTAACAGAGATCGATCTTGATCAATATCAGCTCAGCGTGGGAGGGGGGCATCAGGCAGACCTGTGGTCACGTTGATGGCTGCTTCCAGTGTAGACACAGGAACACTTCAACATCGATCCGGTCCTCTTCATCTGAGCCAGATTAGGAACCTTCTAGTTAATTACAGAGCCGGCGGCAGGAAGCAGCTCGTTAAGATCCTGTACATTATTGAGAGGAGCCATGGATTTTACGCCCCGTTCACAACAACTGCATCAGGCACTTTTAGCTCAGGTGGGGGCATAGCCAGTTAGCAGATACTTTCACACCTGTTAATAGCTGTGAACTTTCATCAGTGAAAACTAAGGAATTGGACTGAAAACTGCTCTTTTGTGTGTAAAAACAGTACAGCAGTCACCAACATCATCCAGAAACACAGAACCAATAACCTGTAGAAGAACGACAAGCTCATCAGGCGTCCGGAGAAATTTTAATCAGTGCAGAATTTTATTATAATTTGCTGTTCCTGGGACAAAAAAAATCTCAGATTTAACCTTCATGTTGTGATTGTTGAACAAGTGTTTTATGAAAATGAACATAAACCCTTTAACGACCCACTCTGATGAAAATGGTGGTCTTTTGGTGTTTTTAAAGTGTTCTTGTTATGTTTTTAATGATGGAGGCCAAGAGAATTAAGATTACACATTTTTTAGGCCCCTTGGCCTGAGCTCTTAGCAACGGGAAGGCGGAGGGTTCAATGAGGTAAGATAGTTGTCAATAAGAAACGTATTCATGAAGACAAAGTTTGTGGACAAATTATCATTTGTCCACAAACTTTGCCAAAAAAATATGTAGACAAGATTTCGTTTTTTCGTTTGACACGTCTGTTTTAAATACAATCTGTCTTTGTTTTGAATACGACTCTTGCTTGTCAAAAATACATCACAGGTTTACAGGCATAGACATCGAGTCCTGAAACATCGATTCAACGGAGCGAGCATGAGCATTATTAAACTAAAACGGAATTACCGGGAAACTTTTTGGAATGTTATTGTTCCCCTGGCAGGTATCCTGATACCAAAGCTCTGCTGAATAATAAGCATGAAAAAAGACATTAAACACCATGTCCTGATGCATTTTATTGAACTGGTGACGACAGCTGAGCGTATAAACAATGCACCGGACCCGGAAGTTTTGGTAAAAAAGCTGCTTCAGACATAGAAAGAATAAAAAACTCCATGTTTGTCAAAAAAAGAGTTATTAGAAAGAGAATGATGACAGAAAAAAAGCCAGAGCAGGCAGCAGAGGGATCCCCGTCACTCTGCTGCTGCCGGCCCGCCAGACGGTCTGGAAGCAGGTGGCTTAGTCGGCCGGTTTATTCCCGGGGCAGGCGACTGCGCTCGCTCCAGCCTCCTGGACCTGTCCAGACGTACCCTTGCTTTAGCTCAACAGTAGCCAGGACAGGCTCCCGGCAGCGCCGTGACCCACAAAGGCTTATAGCTTGTTAAGAAAATGGATGGAAAATAACAAAAACAGCTAAGCTAACCCGGAGCTAAAGTAGGCTAAATGGCAGCCGACTGTGGTGACAGTTAAAAAGAAAGAAAAATAAAAAGGGGGTATTCTGTTCCTACTGACATTTTTTAAATGTATTTTTATTTTTTTAAATTTTTTTACTGCTGAAACATTCGACTGCCAGTTAGCCTCTTTAGCTTAGAGTTAGCACAGCTGCTTTTGTTTCGTCATCCTCCTATTATCAACCAATTTAGACAGACATGTTTTTTTAACACCTTACAAGTGGAGCGATATGTCTGCTACTCCTTTTGGGCTGTTTTTCACCATTTCTGGGTCTGAGACTGTCGACTGCAGCATGAAGACGGATCAGCTGCTTTAGCCTGACAACCACCAAATGCGTCCAGAAATCACTGTAATATGATGTGTTTTATTCCATTTTCATCAGAGCTATGGCTATCATGATCATTTTCCTATTATTGGATCAATACCAATGGAAAAAGTGTTTTTTTGTTTTTTTTTTATCTTAATAAATAAACCTAAACATGCATGCGCAGTTTTAACAATCAATGTTTGGGGACTTGATATTTATGCCTGTGACCCTGTGATGTATTTTAGACAGTTTGTTAACAGGAAAAATTCGTATTCAAGACAAGCAAGAGTCGTATTCCAAACAAAGACATGTCAAAAGTAAAACTGAATGTTGTATTCACGCTTTTTATTTTTGCAGAGTTGTGCACAAATGATTAACTTGTGTGCAACTTGTCTTTATTAGTATGTTCTTCTTATTGACAGCTGTCTTACCTCATAGGGGTGCTCCATCTCAACAGTGCCGCCCACAACTCAGAGGGGAATTTTTAATGAATGCTCTGCAGAAACTATGTCCTAGAAAACAGCACAAGGTTGGTTATTTTGTATAAAATCAACACAATCGTAATTTTAAAAACCACTGGGAGTGCTTTGAAAATAGATTAAAAATATGATTGGAGTGGAGCTTTAATCAGCGCCATACCACCACACTCCCACTGCCATGTTTGTGGATATGATCTAAGGTTTGCCTGATGTGTTTGGATGTGACAGGACACCCACCTGTCAGCGTAAAAATGATGATGCTGTTGTTTCCATAGAAACAGGAGGGTTTAGCCAGCTGTTAATTTTTTGGTTTTAGACATTTTTTTTTCTTGATACACAAAAGCTTGACTTGGTTTTTTCTGTGTTTCAAAATAATCCCTATCATGCAAGCATGCAAAGAAGATACGTGACGGAGGTGCTTTTTCACAGATCTTTATTCCAATGTTTTTATTGCAAAAGTCACATTTTGCTTAAAAATCAAATCAGGAAACTGAAAGAGCCTTTCCCAGTAACAAAAAGCTGCAGAGGCCGGTCTTCAGCTGTCTCTGATGCACACAAACATGGATTTGCAGTAAGTAAAGTGTTGCTGGCCCCCTGAACATGAAGCAGAAGCTCCGCATTCGACCTGATTCTACTGCACACCAGAGGAGCGGTTGGTGTTGTTGGGATGAAATTGACTTGTCTAGCTCTCAAAGATCACTACACCCTCTTTGTATGCATTCCTAATCAAATAAGCAGCGCTGGCTTTATTAACTTGGACAAGCTCGCTTCAGATAAGCCTGTCGCTTTAAGCCACTTCAGAGCGGGAATGT
>BSAI01000019.1:3528853-3549181 GCA_036245035.1 Adrianichthys oophorus
GGGGGGGCCTCGGATCTGAGCCTTAGGTCGCCGCATTATTGTCTGAGGCTTGGCCTGCAGCTCCACAGAGAATTACTTCCTCTAATGGAAAACTATTGTCTGCCACTGAGAACATACAAGCGTGCTGAATACAGATCAGCCTATCTGGACTTATGCACAGGACTGTGTGGCAGGAAGCTATTTCAGAGCTGCTTCATCCACTGACGCCTTTTGTTATTAAGTAATACATCTGAAATGGAGTGTTCCTGCGTGTGCCTTTTGGAGGGGAGGGGGTGGTCCTGGCAGGAAGAATAATGCTTTTATATCTTAACACCAACATGGAGACTAAACATAAAGCTGTCATGGTGATGCAACAATAAGGCACTGGAGTCATTCCTTCATGGGGCCAGACTGGACCCAGATTACTCACGTGACAGCAGAGGTGTCTCTGCTGGAATTATGATGTCTTTCCTTTGATGTCCTGCATTATTTATCCCCCACCACCACCACCACCACCAGCTAACAGCTGAACATATCAGATACACTCCTACACCCCCCCAGCAGAAATCACAACAGACAGTTCAGGTTCACTGCCGGTTCATCCCGAGTGGAACACAGTCAGAAGCTCTGAGAGAAGTTTTCTTCGAACATCCCCGAGGAAGAGGAGCTCCATTTTCATCACAGCACCCCCCATCACCCCATTCTCCTCTTTCTCTGGAGAATGATGAAGTGTGATACATGCAATCACTTTCCATCCTGGTCAGTCAGACTCGTCCCCTTGTAGTCCAAGCTGTGAGAGATCGAAGGCTCTTTGTTTGTTTGTTTGTGTTTTTTTTTTTTTTTTTTTTTTTTGGGGGGGGGTCTTTTCATCCACTGTTTGGTCACGTTTGGACCAAACTTTAATCTGGTGGAAACAAAAGGAAAAAACAGAAGAACATGTGAGAAACGCAGTGGAAGAGGATTTCATTCTCATTTACACTTCAATCAGTGGGACGCTGGACTTGCTCTTCTTTACATAAGCGGGGGGCACAGACCCTGATGTGACTCAGACGGTAGACAGTGAGGCAGAAGTTCTGATCCCCCTCAGGGGATGGGGAGGATTTGAGGGTTCAGAAAAGCGGTTTCATCTTAAACATCCATCAAGAGAAGCTCAAGCTGCTTCAAAGTGCTGTAAATATTTGATGAGTCATGATAATGCTGGATCACCCGCAGAATCTAACATGCTGACCATCATTACTCTGCAGGGTCAGACATTCACCTTGTGACCCAACCACTAAGATAAAAAAAAAAATGAATAACAAAAACTAACAAATATGTCTCCAACACAAAGAAGACAGATGGAGGATGACAACATGTTTTCAGTTTTTGTGTTTCTAGAGCATCACCATCATTTGTTTTTGAAGAGTGGAGGTTTTCTTCAGTGAGAGATTTTTGTTGTTAAGTTCACTTTGTTTTGAGAAAGACTAATTTACCAGCTGTCCAGAGACAACAACAGAAACAGTCTTTTGGTTAATTCACAGAGAGGCTTTTTAATGTGCAATGTCCCTGTCATAATGAAATAAATAAAGATGGGTGAGGTCAGTAAGGGTTGGATCTCACAGCGCTGGACAGTTCATCACTTAAGCTGAGGTCACTATTATCATAATTAGAATAAAACTGTTGCTGTTTGATTTGAGTCAAACTGAACTGCTTTGTTTGGAAAAAAATCTGATGTTGAGAACTTCCATCAAAGCTCCTATGAGAAGCAAACCTTTTAAAGTCCCACTCCAAACATATCTGAAACTATTGCAAAAGGCTTCCCGGTGGTCTTCTAATTATTATTAGGCTGTTTTTAGGTAAAATAAAAATGAAAAAAAAAAAAACTGTGTCGCCACAGACTAAAGTTAAAGTCCCATGAGTTGTCACGCACCTCGGTGTGTGAAATTTGCTCTCCACACCTAAAGGAGGGTAGAGCTGCAGACACAGTCATGCTCAGGAACCATTTGGGGGTTTAACCCCCCAATCCACCCCCTTGACATAGAGTGTCAAGCAGAGAGGCATTGGGAACCATTTTTAGTAGACAAACACTCTACCACAAGGCCACTGAGTTTTGGGTGGGACTGTTGGCACAGAAGCAAGGCTCGGCTAATATCCCATCATCCCTTTGTTTACCCACTCTAGCTTGCAGCCCTTCACAACCCCAAAATGGCATCGCTGGTGCAACAGAAATGGAGAGCAATACCGGAGCTGTCCAGCTGTCCAGCTTTGATCCAGATTTTAGCTCAGACAAAGAAAACAAAGATCTTCATGGATCTATTTGTCTGCATGTGGATATATGGGAATGGAGCAGAGCAGAGAGCTTGTGGTTTGCCCATCGCAGTTGCATCACATCTACAATCGTTTTCCAATGGCATTTTTTTATTATTTCAATGCGGTTTTAATCTTAACTTATTTGCTTTATGTCCTCATTTATGAGTAAAATGCCATGCCAGAACATGTCAAAGACACCATTTTCCTTGGAAAAATGTTGGAAAATCATCTCTAAATTGGGGGAAACACCAGTTAAAGTGTCACCATAGGGGATGGGGGCGTGGGGGTTATGGGGACTTTAACAAGATCTGAAAGCTGAAAGTGTGGACCTGGGGGCGACCATGCTTGTGTCATCAGAAACCAGCCTTCAGTGGTCACTTTAGAAACTGTAACCTTCAGAGATTCCAGGCTGGCTTCAAATTCAGGAACTTGAGGTGGGGGCTTGAGTGAGACTGAGTTGAAACCTAAAATGGTGTTTTTTTGTTTGTCTTTTGAAGCTTTCTGGATCAAAAATCTACTTTTTAGTAACTGAACCCATTATAACCAGAGGTGTGGCCATGCAACAAAAAATAAACAACGATCTTTGAACTACCAGGACTCTTCAACCGTTTACACAATTATCCTTTTTCCAACGTATTCTGAAACTTTAATATCGTAAAGTGTTGTGTAGGGATAAACTGTTCTGCAGCTTTTTGCCGCTTGGAAATATGCTTGAAGAGTTACCGTGGTTTAAAGAGCTAAAGCTCCAGTGATTACAGCTTACGTTTCCTTACGTTTGATGCAGCACAGGCCAAATTTTCTCTTTTCAGACGTAGAAATGTTTGGATTTGGAGTTTTGCGACATGGTCCACCACTGACAGCTTAGCCCTCATTTGAGTTTCATGCATTCTGAACACCACCCCAGCCCGCCGAACAGAAGACAGCAAACATACCGCCTTGTTGCAGGGCGTCAGGGGACAGGCGGCGCTGAGCAGCCGGGACCTCGGCCTGGGGAGGAACACCAACAGAGCTGTGAGCATTCAGGTTCACTGGTGAAAGCTGCTCAGCATCATCATGAAACACAACATGGGTAGAGCTGATCCATTTACCAGAGTCTTAGAACAGAGTTTACTGCTGAAGGATCACTGCTATTTATCTGTCTTCTTTTAGCTGGTTTTACTGAGGTCTAATTATGAATCCCTGGTGGCTGAAACATGACATTACACTAAGGTTTAGAGGGTTTATGAACATCTGTGTTAGGGGAGGGTTAACTGGGTCGGCTTGTTTACCTTGTGGGACGGAGGTCTGTTAAAACAGCTACTGCCATCCATCCTGCGGAGGTCAACTGGGGGTCAATTTAACGGAACGGCAGGGTCACATGACCAGAGGACAGCAGAGAGATCAAAACAGAGAAGGAAGAGAGAGAAGCCCCACCCTCCTGCTCTTTACCTCCCCCAGTCACCCCGTCCTGCTCCACCTTTTACACAGGTGAACGCTCAGAGGTTGGGGTTTTCTGCTGATGCTGGCTGATGAAGGACCCCCAGACCTCAGGCGGAGACGTTTCCACTCAAAATGGAGACAGAACGAGGTCTACCCAAAAACAGCATCTGAGGATGGATGCTGCTTCTGCTCCGCCTCTTTCCACTCCGGGTTTGATGCTCAAACTTTGGAGGTTTTTCTGCTTTTATCAGGATGACGTTTAACTCGCTTTTCCACACTCTCCACTCATTTATGTTAGTTTAAATTATAAAACTTTTTTATGAGACCATAATTATTCTCTTCAACACAGGAGCTTTGTTTGAAAAATGTTTATTCAGCATCAACAAAGAAGAAAATATTAAAGGGCTTACATAAGCTCAAAGCTGAACTAATCCACAGACGGACGGATGTTTAGGATCTTAAAACTTAATATTAGGCTCTCAAAAGTTAGAAAGGTGTGCTATTTAAAAGTTTGGAAAACAGGATAACATTAAAGTACTTATTTAGACAATCTAAGAAATGAAAGCACAGACATGACTGTGATGCAGCTCAGAGGAGGAGCAGCACTTCTACACAGCTGGATGTTTGGGGCAGGATGGATGGATGGACACAACTACAACAGGCTGGTTAGAAGAAAACATTTGTCAATATCCACAGTGACACACCATGCTTTTATAAGCCCCTTAACAGACGACTATTTTACAAAAGAAGGAGGATACAGCAATACAATATGTGTACAGACAGACGGGTTTCTCTTTTCCAGTTTGCAAATGTCTCATTTACAGGGGACACAAGTTTCACCAGTTACTGAAGTGCAGTTCTGCAAAGAGTTTCTACAGAACCGCACTGTCCTAAGCTAAGCTACTACATTTCAGAGGTCTAAAGAACAGAGGAGGAAGAGTTCTGCTGCGCAGAAACTTTCCTTCATCAGCTGACTGATGCTAGCCGTGAATCATTCTCCACAATCACAGCGCTGAGAGGAAACGTAACCTACTGTGGGCTTTTCTTTCTTATTCTTCCGATCCAGTCACATCTCCTGGAGGGGAGGGGATGGGGGCAGATATTTGGTGGAAGTGAGGGTTTGATGTTTTTAATTATTCAGAGGGATTGCATTAATAAAATCCTTTTTTTTTTTTTACTAAATTATTTTTATTTTAAGTCTAAAAAGGTGGGAACGTCCATAAAAAAGAATCCATTACTTGGGGAGGGGCTCAGGTGCGGCTCGTATAAACAGTTCAATATCTGGAGTACGGCTGGTCTCTGTAGACTCCCTTGGTTGTTCTTGCTGATGGGGCCTTGCTGCGAGAATTTGCCCACTCTTCCTGACCTGATTAGAAGAAAAGAAAATAAACAGATGGGGACTGATTACAGAGGCGCTTCATTTAAATCATTCAGTCACAACAAGCCTGGAGGCCCCGCCAGGCTCCGAGCAGACACACAGAATGTTCTCCTCTGCTGGAGGAGTAGCAGCAGGAATGGAGGACGTTGGGTATCGACGTGGCTGGTGAAAAACAAAAGCGCACTCTCACCAGACGCCTCGCTCGCTCTCACCTGGAAGGATTCATCTCAGATAATTGAATGAGAGGATCAAATAGCTACTTGAAAAGGAGCCGTTTAGTGGCTCCCAGCAAAAAGGTCACAATTACCATTAGCCCAAATCAGGCCTGTTCACCCGCTGCTCCTGTCAGTGTGAAAGCGCCAGTATTGACGGGCCCTTTGTCTGATCTTCAGCCAGTCCTGAGACTTCCCCACAGCTGAGGCGCACAAAGCCTGATTTCTTTTCTCTCTGCTGGCAACACACAGCCAATCGCCCTTAATTAAAGCTGTCACCATTCCTGCGACAGTCACTTTGAAGAAACGAACCAAGGTAACCTTGTGTTTGGAGAACAAGAAGGCTCATCAGCGCTGTTTATCTCTTTCCTTTGAACTGTCTCCTTTTCTGCAAGAACCTCACAGCATCCTTAGAATGCTTTTTACTTCAGCTGATCCAAACTCTAATGAGCATCAGGAAAGTTTTAAACTCTTTGCACTTTCTTCTGGGTGAGCTGGAGGGACAATTTCAGAGCGGCTTTCCTGAAAATATTCATCACTTAAAGACCAACATCAAACTCAGCCTCTCCTCTGTAGTGGGAGGAGCAGTGGCAGGAGGATTCAAAGAACATCCACTCACAAATACAGAGGTTTGGAAATGACTTTTCTTTGAAGAAAAAGAACCACATGAAGCTGATTTGTTCAGGTGTTCCACAGGGCCATGTGCTCAAACCCTTTGACTTCTTTACATTCTATTTACCACAAATAACAGAATGCATTCATGTTTTTTGTTGTCACTAAATTATGTTTTATCCATCAAATCCAATAAAACATTCATTCATTCATTCATTTTCCTAACCGCTTTATCCCTTTCGGGGTCACGGGGTTGCTGGAGCCTAACCCGGCTCCTCATGGGCGAAGGCAGGGGACACCCCTGGACTGGTCGCCAGTCTGTCGCAGGGGCAATGTCGACTTTTGAGAATAGATCTTGAGAGTCCTGCGCACAAGAGGGGTGGACTTCCCGCTGCTGCCATGAGGGCACGACTCCAATAAAACATTTCTGTTAAAAATGAAAACTGTATTTTGATTTTTCTGCCAATAATGAAGCTCTTTTTTGTCTTTTCTCTGAAGAATCCCATCTGGTTTATGCATGGAAGCTTTTTACTCAAGTTTCCATAAATATCTGATGGTTAATACAGATAATTAAGATGATGCAACACCTGATGGTAATGGTTGTTTTGCTTTTTTTTGTTGTTGCGTGGGACAGGCCAGTGCTTTAAACAAACACAAAAGAATTTCATTTAGTTCAGAATTCTGAAACATAAACTAAGCATAAAGATTAGCAGCAGAAAAAGAAGCTGCAGAACAGAAGAGGTAAACTACACATACTAAAAGACGTTAACCTCAAACTAACATTTCAGAGAAATCTTTGGTTCAACTTGAAATATATAATAGGTCAATAAATGTCAGACTGACATTCTTTGTCATTACTTTGGAAACAAATATTTCATGTTTTGGGAATAGGTGCGAGTGTTAGATTTTATGAGGATCTTTATCTTTAAAGATAGGCCAACTTGTACTAAGATCCTATTCTCATTTTGTTCTAAAATAAGTCATTTCAATTTTTTACACTAGTTTTTTTGATCACTGTCATTCAAATGATCTACAATTAGGTTCATAAAAAGTAAAAAACAAATATTTAGAACTAGTACAAAATGCAATGGTTTTTCAAAATGTCATTTGATATAATTCTATCTTATGTTTTTTTTCATCTTTTTTATTCCCTTTTTGAATGCTTGTGTGGTTTCTAGAGTTTGATGTTTCCTTATTAGATTTCTTGTGAAGTAAAAATGACCTGCTGCACAGACAGATCCTTATTTTTAGGCTACTTCTGGTTTTTCCAGTAATAAGCGGGTCTGTGTGGTGCTTTGGCTCACCTTTTCTCTGACCTCAATAGAAAGTCCTAATGTTTTTTTCTCCACATCTTCTCGTCACACATCAGCTGTGAATCTGCATCTATCCTTCCCTCCACGAAACCCTGTTTTCCTCTAAAATGAATTATACATTTCAGCAATTCAGTCAGAGCGTCTGGCTGTCAGCTCGGCATTCTTTTCTTTGCAGGCACACCGGGATAATTTTAGAAAACCACAAGCAAAACCAACTGACTGAAATTCACCTAAAGGCCACAGACTCTAAAAGGAGAAGCCACCTTGAGCTGCAGAGCAGCAGCGTGCCGGAGCGCCGGGCAGGAGAGCGCCTCTGCAGCAGCTTTGACCTTGGCCCACTTCTCACTGTGTCCTGTCAAACGCTGACACTGGTCTGCTGAACGCTGTCTCCATGGTTAGTCTTATCGGAACCTCACCAAGGCTCCTTTCAAACATGATAAACCACTTCTAAACTGGGGGGCAGCTATTTAAAATGACCCCGAAAAAAGCAGGTATTTGATTTAGTGATACAAACAAAATCCCTTCCTGCTGTAACCCGTGAGCTGCTGGCATCAGGGAATTTCAATGAGCGAGAAAGAAAACACACAAATGTCAAACAGGCTGTCGCTTCTGATCCACTTTCATCGTTGATGCACAAATTCGAGAGCAACTCAAAGAACACAATATTTTTCAATCTGACTAACATTTACAGCTTTGCTGCGGTAGAAAAACTTCTGATGTTATGCAAAGGTCCTCAGTTTCTTCTTCTTAAAGTCAACTCAGGGAAATTACCAAAGCTGTGTGATGGCGGCGGTCTTCGGCTTTGAAGTTTGTGGGACTTCATGGAAAGATGTGGGGAGCCTTGGCCTCCTTCAACCTGGTCCACAAAACCAGTCTTCAAAACCGGCTTCAAGAAAGTCTGCCTGATTGGCTGCTGCCTCCCAGGCAAAGACCTTTTCTTTACATCCCAATCTAATCATTTTCAGAGTTTAAATGATTCTTTTTAGCATTTTAATTTTTTATCATCACTTACTTTACATCTAGTTAGTTAAATGATTTGTAGTGGTTTTAAACAAAGAAGAAATCCCTGTGACTATGGTCAGGTTAGAGACAAAACCATATTTAATAGTTTGAGAGTGCTTTCTTTTCTTTTTAATAGAAAAAAGCTCCAAGAACATTTTGCAATTAAAGAAAATACCTAATAACCCAGTTTTCATCCAATTATCAAAAAAAAAAAATCAAATTTTAAGTTTTTCCTTTTGGCTGCTCTGAGTGCAGCTGAAAGTCCACTCTGGGTAAGAATTTGTGATTTTGAGTGCTGCTGCTGCTGCTCCCTCCTAATTATACAAATGAGCTGAAGAGTGTCTAATTTGCAAGAAATTACTTTTTAACTTATTCATTTCGAATGTTTCTAAAACAGCACTCCATTAACCGGGCGCCATGGCAACAGAGAGGAAGCCTGAAAACCCCAGCAGAGCCAGGAAATGGAAAAAGATCTAATTGAAGCTTTAAACACTGGAGGAGGAAGGTCTGCGACTCACCGTACAAATCATACGACTCCCCACTGGGCCCGTATTCATAGTAGTCATCTGAGCTGCAAGGAGACAGAACATTTGGGTAAATATATCTGCATGCAGAGATTACTACAAGAAACACTCAAGAGTGAGAAGTTTGTTTGAAATTCTCTTTGAAAGTCAAGCATGTGAAGGCAGCGCTCAGTCACTTAAAAGTTCACCACATTTGCAGAAACACAAGGTGATGTTTTCCTCCTTCTGTTTCCATGGCTGCGAATGGAAACGCATGAGAGGTGGCAGCTTTAATGAGAAACCAAAAGATGGGGAGGCAGGCAGCACAGCGCTTCATCTCCCCTGTTTATTTTTTTATCTAGCGGTCACCGGTGAGATGCTGACAGAACAATCCGCCGTCGCTATCACTCAGTTACAGCGCTATCATTCAGGAGAGGCAATTCATCATAAGGCTGCCACTGAGCCGTCACAGCTGGGCCCTTCCTGTCAGCCTGTCAGCCACTCTCTGCTCCGCAGATTAGAGAGCTCAAACCCAACCCCACCTGACAAATGCCGCGCAACCCCACCTGAGCGCCCGGGGCAGAGGGGTGACAGCCATGACACCGCAGGGACAAATATCAAAAGTATGTTGAGCTCGTGCAAACTTCCTGTTTTTACCTTGTAGAAAATGTCCTTTATGAAAAAAACACTGGTGTTTTCAGGAGATCCGTTCCTCCTGTTCCGTCAGCTTTTATGGTCAGAAACCACATCAAAACTGCTGGACAAAAAGTTTTCTAGAAATCTGTTCTAGAATTGATCTGGATTTGTCATGCTGTGACATTTCTGAATCCTTTCTAGTACTTTAGGAAGTGTTTTTGGCCAGATGATTTTTTTAGACTTGAAAGCAACCGATGGTTCATTGCTTTAAAGACCTGCTCCAAATAAAAAGGTGTTTTGGGTGTTCTTAACATGTTCTTGTGGCAGTTTTCTGACGATGGAGGACATGTAGAAAGAAAATTGAGATTCAAACTGAATTTCTGAGTATGAGGAAATGAGCACAGGTTTAGTCCACAGGTCTACTCTTTTATGGTTCTAATGGATGTAAACAGAGGAGAAAGTGAACTTTCAAATCTTTTTCTACAAAAAAACGGTCATTTCCTGTTCTTCTATCTCCTCAAAGAGCCCGTCAACTGCAGACTAATGACAGTTTGACACATGGAGAATAAAAGCCATCATCGTTGATTGATTTCTGTCCATCTGCTGAGGGCCCTTCTTATGCAGGGGGGCCACCACGCTCCTCTCAAAGGAACAGCTGACCTTGCCTCTATCACCTGTCCGGTACCTGTGGGGGTCATATGGCTTTTTCCATGTGCTGCGTCTCCCTCCAAAATAACTGAATTCTTTAGCAAATAAACAGCAAAGAGATAAAGAACAGCTCTTGTTTTCCTCGTGTTGCATGAAGTACGGAAAATTCCTCTGTTCTTCTCAGGTAAGAGCAACACAGATCCAGTTCAGGCCGACGCCTTCCGAGCCTCAACAAGAAGAATGCAGCCGAAGCTGTTAGGCGCCTCTGATTTCTGCCTGACATTTCATCAATAAAACTACACAACTTCCCCCCACAGGTATTTTCTCCCTTCAATTAGACGGAGCAGGGCTGCAACCTGAAGGTCATGCACATTCCAGAGAAAAGCAAAGCGCCAAGATGAGGCGTTAAGTCAGGTCCAATATTTCACCATGTTTGTTTTAAAAAAAGGTTATTTATAGTTTGATGCTAAACATTAGATTTATCCAGTGGTCAGCGCTCCTGCCTCACAGCAAGACGGTTCCAAGTTCAAGTCCCAGCTGGGGGACTTGGGGGGACTTAAATTGCATGTCTTGATTGGTCTGGAGTCTAAGCTTCTCTGGGCTGGTCTGTCCTCCAGAAAGTTTAAAAATGTTCGCTCTCCTCATGCGTCCACGTGTCCTGGTTCTCCATTTCCATTCCAGCAGACAGCTCTGTTCAGCCAGAACTCTGCGATGCAGCCGTCAGAGATTGACGTTCATTTCTCACCTTATTTGTGAAAATAAAAAATCGCTTTTGTTTAAAAAACTACAAATAATTGCCATATTCTCTTTTTTCCATAAAAAGTTAATCATAAAATATTTAAATAAGCTTCAGATTATTTTAAACAGTCTTATTACCCTGTCACAGCTGTACGGCAGGACACCTGAGGGCGTCCGTCGGTCCCAAAGGGTTCAACAATAATAATAATAATAATAATAAAAAAAGTACAACAAAAGATATCAATAATAACATAAGCAATTCAAAGATATTAACATAAAAGAACTTCTTCCGTTTTGAAGATCACCAACTCTAGCCCTTTAGATAAAATACAAATTCCGCTTCGGACGTCCATTGGCTCCATCGGGTATATCCGTCATTTTACCTGCAGCTAGGTACTCTGACTCAAAGTCAGCTCTGAGTTTGAATTTACTACATTTGACTACTTTTTTTTATGAAAAAATGAATGAAAAAATTGTTTGTGTTTCTTTGGAACATCTGAGTGTGACTGACTGACTTTTTGTTCTATTTTTTAATTTGTTATTTTGAAATATTAAATATATTACATTTAATTTCTATAAATATTGGGAAATAAAACTTCATAAATAAACTGTTTAATGTTTTTCACATTTCTTGGTGTTCGTTGAGCCTACATTCAGTTTGAGTAAAATACTTAAGTTCTTTTAAAATCGGATACTTTAATACTTTTACTCAAGTCTTTTCCCAATTGGTGACTTGTAACTTGTAATGGAGAAATCTGTACTTTAACTCAAATATGTGCTCTTTATAACTGTTTATGTTCTCCAACAAGGACATAATGCTACAAGAACATGTTAAAAGCACCATTTTCATTGGAGTGGATCTTTAAACAGTATTGTTGCATTCTAATCTGCTGCCCCTGGCTGGGGTGAGACGACTTAAAAAACTTTGGCTTTCAAAATATGTTGTCTTATAATTTAACAGTCATGAGAGGAGATCTTCTGCTTCCTGACTTCTGAAAGTCCAGCAATGAGCATGAAAAGGAAATAAGAAACAATCAAAGTGTTGGACGGAGGCGGTGAAAAGAAATCCCTGTTATAAAGGTGTCTCCGCCTTCAGGCGTAGGTTTGGGCCCATCTTTCCAGAGTCGGCGTGGTGCCTCATCCGTGTAAATGCTTCATCTTGAGTATTGACGCTGCTGGTACAGGGCACCGCCAAACAGATGGCTGAGTTAAATCTGAATGATGTAGTACATGTCCCATGTGGACTTTGTTTTCCAAACATTGCCATTACTCTTCCAGTCCTCTGTGATAAATCTGAGGGGATGCAGTGGGGCATTATGGGGGGCAGCAGTGGGCTGAAGCAGCTTTTTTCTGTTTCTGGCCTTTCTGCAAACCCTCCACGCTCCTGGTAAAATTTTCCATCGATTCACCGGACAACGCTGGAAATGCAGATGAAAAGCGCCCCACATCGAACGCTCTGATTACAGCGGCTCTGTGATTTCTACCACAGACAGCACAACAATGAAAATAGATGGGGAGAAAGGAGGACACCTCCCCAACCTTGTGTGGAATGAAGCCAGCATAATTTCCAGTGAATAGCTTCGTTATGGATGGTGATTGCTGGATGATTGCAAAGCTATTGCCACTGCTGATCTCCCCACCCCATTGAGAAACACAATGAGGGACAAAGTGGGCCATGACAAAAATGTGACTTTTGAAGTCTTCTTTCCAAATTGGTCGAACTGTTTCTGAAACTCTGTTTCCTTTAAGTAAAACTAAGTGGAAATCAGTTTGGAGGAACATCTGCTGAAACGGTCGGGGGGTGGGGGGTCCAGTTCATCATCAAATCCGTCAGGCTCTGTGACTCTGCATCTGTTAGACACAAGGTCACCACATTTATAAGGGATGCTTTGTCTCCAGACAGAGTTCTGTCGTCCCCCCATCACTTAATTCCTGCAGCACTCTCTCGCCGTCATCTTGACGAGCTGTCTGCTTTGAAAGCAGCATCTTGGTACAAAGACGTGTGAAGCCACCGTGGGGGTTTGGAAGCAGACAGCTAACACAGCTTACCTGCACCAGTAGAAAAAACACTCCTGTCTGCCTGAGGGCCTTGACAAGGTAAACGGCCCTCTGTGTCAGCACTGACAAAGGCCTCTGAGTCACTCTGTGTTGTTGAAAGCACTGTAACCGCCATCCCCAGTGACCGCTGACAACAAGGAGGCTCTAGCAGCTGGAATTATCAGCCAGGTGAATATTAGGAGCAAAAGAAAACAAAAACAGAAAAATGACCTCCTAGATGAATTATATTTCCAGCAGGAATCGTGTTTTATTGAGTTATTGCTGAAACCTGTGGAGCTGCTATTGCTAAAAAGGTCAAGTTTAAGCAAGAAGCTGCAATACAATAAAACACCTCAAGTCTTAATGAGGCTGAATGTCTAATAAGCTCTGGGAAAACTGAAATTAGCTTAAATAAGAGCAAACAAATGCATATGGCATCAGCTGAACTAGTTATGTAAAAAACGGAATTGTGCTGACTAAGCATTTATAAATATTGTATTATCTACATTCATTACTGAAATAACAGTCCGCAGTGCTTGGGGTGTCTAAAAGAGCATAACAGTTTAACATGTGTGTAAAATAATATATAAAATAATAAATATATATATATGTATATAAAAGAACATAAATATAAATAATATAAATATTGCAATTTTGAGAAATGTGAAAGATTTCAAACCTATTTTCAGAATAGCTCAGATACCCACCAAGAACAATAACAAAGAATTAGCTAGCTAACGATATCTTAGTTTATCATTTTTATAACTGAAAGTAATACAGTAAAAACAGTAACAGTTAAAGAGTTAAAATCTATGTACATATATATATAACATATATGTGTACATAAATTTAAATATACACACCCACACATATGAATTTATATCTAATATATATATGTATATAAATATATATACATATGAAAATCGGGTCAAAATAGCCTTTTTGAGTGTCAAAGGTAGCAGACCACTACTCTAGAGAGCCTGTAAGGACCTATGGGGCCGGACCAACCCACTTGGTATGCGGTTACCGGTGAGGAGCTGGCAGCCAGACAGGGCTGCTCGGGCCTCCTGAACTTTAGCTTCATCGACGCCTCAGAAAAAGGTACCCTCATTTTATTCTTCGGGTTAATGCAGGACAGAAAGCCGTCAAACTCCGTAAGAGAGAGAGGAAACACCGGGAAGCAGCCCACAGTGGAGAGAAGCTCTCTGTAGATTGTAGGAGATTTTAAATGTTTTCAAGAACCCAAACATTAAGGCATGATCACTGATGTTTTTGTGGAGCTTTTCAAAATAAATCAACCTCATCTCTTAACATCATCCATGTCTTTCGTTCATAGTGAATGAGATAAACACAGACATCGCTCAGTGTAGCTAACAGGCTAAAAACATTAGCTGCTAGCTCCATGTAGCTAACAGGCTAAAAACATTAGCTGTTAGCTCCATGTAGCTAACAGGCTAAAAACATTAGCTGCTAGCTCCATATAGCTAACAGCTAAAAACATTAGCTGTTAGCTCCAAGTATCAATTCTGCAAGCCTGGTTTTCTGTTGAGCAGAGAAAGTATCAACAAATTAGAAGAACTGGTTTGAACATGGATTACTGAGCAAAGGAAAAGGTGCGCGTGTGTCCAGGAAAATGATCGGCGTGAAAACAAAACTGATTTTTGATACAGAGATTGATGTTCACAGCCAGTCTGAATCAGAACAGAATAAAATGTTCTCATCATTTCAATAAATCCTGAAATATTCATCTGTTATTTTCTGCATTTTGTGATCGAATTTCACCACAAAATGAACCCTTTAACCATCACCATTCTGTTTGTGATGGAATAAAGGCAGGTCTCCAATAGACACTGGTCTCTAATAAACGCTCAGCTGACCATTTTTTTTAATTAAAAGCTACTATTGGAAGATACACGGTAATCAGATCATTGTTTTCTGCAGCTCCATGCAAAAGTTTCTGGTGAGACATGTTAAAACAAAAACAAGACTAGGCGCCCCCTACATGCATGGCGCAGCTCCCCTTCTCTCCCCCCATCCCCACCCCCACCCCCTCGCTGCAGCACTGCTCCTTTTTTCTGTTTTCATGGAGGTTCTTGCATGAATTGGGTGTTCACAACTTATGTGAAATGTGTATCTGAATGGATGAGCTTGCTTGAGCTTTTATGTGAACATATTCGTTTGTGAAAGTCACATCTCTGTGCAAACAGGCGCGGTGTGTTGGAATAACCTGTTGCGATACCTGTTCTTGTGTTGCATACTCCCGGGCTGCTTTTAGTGCTCAAGTGTCTGAAATTTAATCGAGAGAATCCGCTCGATTTTCAAACCAAAAGATTTTTCAGAACAAAAAGATTATTCAGACCATGTCATTTTGCTCCCTGACCAAAATTTACAGCTCAAGTGATCGAAGGTGTAGCTGAGAGAATACGGTTATTTTTCAAAATAAAAGACTTTTTGGATACAAAACAAAATTATTAAATTATTTCTTCCGAGGCCCGGTGGCAATTGAACTACGGAGCGGTCCGCAGCCTGGGGGTTGGGGACCACTGTGCTACACTATTAGCTGAACAAGCTAAAGCAGTTAAAAACTGCACCAATAATAAAAGCAACTTAGCAAACATTCAAAGTTTGATGCACATTTATATACAAACTGAAGAAATAGCCATCATAGCTCAAGCTCAATAAATATTTTAAGTATCAGAGATAGTCCTCATGACCTACAGTGATTTATTTACTGTTAGCAGCAAGAATAAATTCATTGTTACAGTTATTCAGAGAAACCCAACATTGCACCATCCACAGCTCGGTGACTGTCATGTGAAAGTGTGCAAAAGGGAGAAGAGACAAACAATAGATGAAACATGCCCCAAAAAAACCCTCACCGAGCCAAGGCATCAACAGTCACTTGTCAGTCCAAATCCAAACCTAATTCCTTCTAAAATGGTTTTACATTTTTGCATATATGCATGTTCTTAACTAAATCTATATAAATATTTACAAAACATCACATCATCTTTAGATCACTCAAACAACCTGCATTATTATAGAAAAAATATAAATTCATGACACGTGACTGGCCCTTATAATGTACTACACATGAGATCCTCAGTTTTAAAGTACAAATATTTAAATTTATTATTTAAAGATGTTTCACAATTAACAGTTTGAGAACATTTGTGAATCTGATCAGGAAAAAACTTCAAGCAACACAGCAAACAAAGACAGTCTGTTCCAGGATGTTAGCTCCTCCCTGTCACTGTCAAATTAATAAAGATAATTCATTCTTCAATTTACTCAAAAGGCCACACCCATCTTTGTATCCATCCATCTATGCTGGAGCCTATATGCCACCCACTTGAAGCAGACAGTAAAACACAGTGTTCTGTCATTTCTTGCAGGTTATGTTCTAAACATAAGGCTGGAAAACTCCTCACTACACACGTTTTACACTTTTTCTCAAACGGACACAAACATTTCCCTTTTTTTAACTCTCAAAGTTCAAACCTTCATATGAAAATAAGTCCAGGATTATAGAATGAAAACAAAGATCTGATCACAATTAAAGATTCTGGCAGATGCCTGACGCCTGTTTGGAGGTTTTTCAACCAACAGACTCTGAAGTGCTGCTCCATGCAGCTTTGCACCACTGCCATTTCTCTGGGTTTGCCTCCAGCCTTCACTGGTGCTCCTCAGAGGGTGCCGTTGCTTCTGCCGTCCTCACACCTGCAGACCTGGTATCCAGCAAATTGTGCTGCGTGCCAATAGAAGGTGGCATGAGGACTCTCAGGTGTCAAGAAAGAAGTCAAGTCTGAAAAAATGCTTTGATCAACAGCTGAGCTTTGAGGACTCACCTCACTGCAACCTCTCCAAACGTCTAACATGCTGTGCTGGAGCTGTCAGTCCTCTCATTTCCCTACAGAGACCACTCTCTTTAGTGGAATCAAGACTCTCCACATAAGTAGCCCCCCTCCAGCCCGCTTGACCTTAGAACTAGATTGATAGCTAAGTGCTACAGCTCTCTACAGCTGAAGAGATAAAACCTTCAACAGCCTCTTCAGAGAAGATGATAGCTCTGTGCTGTATGAAGAGCAGGCTGTGATGGTGGAGTTTGTGGACGCACTGTGCACCCCTGTGCCCGACCCGCCCCCCCCCCCCCCCCCCCCCCCCCCCTCCAGGTATCAGCTCCCTGCTCTCAACCAACGCTGGAAAGCTAAAAAGCCCCAAAAGACCACTCCAGAAATACCATCTCAGCTTTCTTTGCTAAAGCTTATCTAGCAGTAACAAAAATGCGGACTTGAACCTGTGACTTGTATTTGGATTGCACCTAAATGTCAACCGAGTCTTAACATGAGGCTTTTTCTCCAAAGAATTAGGATAAGTTTTACGATTGATGAAAAACAACAGTTTATCTTCTTTATTTTGATTCAGACCAAGAATATATCATTACATTATGAAACTGCTATTCTCCGCTGTCATGTTTCTAACAGGACAGTGACCTCAGACATTAATAGTAGGAGGATTTTAAACCAGCTGTTAAAATCCAACATTTCCTTCTAAGTGTGCATGGTCTGACTATTTTTCTGCTCTAAAAAGGATCCCTCTTTTATTCGAAAGACGCACAGGTTTTTCTAAATCTGAAAGCTCCTCTTTATTTTGGGTACATAAAGGAATAAAGGCTGCAAGCGCCATTGTATGGCCCACAAGTGCTACCTGACACGGCCTCACTGGCTGAGCAGCTGTCGATTGTCTGGGGGTGACAAGCAGACAAGCAGATCTATGTCATTTTTAGAAGAATTGGAAAAGTAAACTTTTGGATTTCCTTGGTAACACAGGTTTTCTGGTAACATGGCCCACATTCCTAATATGTTCATATATTAAATTGGTTTGTTCAACATGAGGAAAGAACTCATGTATTAAATTTTGACAATATTGGGGTAAAAAGTGTGCGAGTAACAGGGGAATGCCACTTTTGCAAGCTCGCCATACTAACATGGCTCAAAATATAAAAACTGTGTTTCCAACATTTTTTCCCAATTAGCTTCCCAATGATGCTAGAGGAGCTATGAGGTGATAGCTGAAAATCACTATAGAAGGAGTGTAATTTTGTAGAAGGTACTAAAGGTCTTTTTTGGGGAAAATTCAAGATGGCGGCCTCATTCAAAAGGTTAACAAAAGCTCAGTTGTGCAGTTCTGCAGCCCTTAACCTAGTGGTGTGCAGGAAACCTCATGAAGATCGCTCAAACAAAAGTTTTCTTTTCCCTTATTGTGGGAAATGTAAAAATCACCAAATGTTACACTTTGCCAAAAATGGCCACCAAACTGTAGGATCTGTAGCCATCCCATAATAATTTAAAAACCCCTTTTAGATATCTCCAACACGTGTGTTTTGGTTTTGTTAGTGGATTTTGACATGTTTTTTTAGCTGTTTTTTTTTATGTCATGTCGGTGCTCAGCCCCCATGAGATTACAAAACCCAACAGACAAAAGAAATAAACATTTAAGCAACAGAAACATCAAATATTTACTGTATTTTTACGCAGAGCGAAGCATCGTGATAAAATGAGCTAAGAAATGATTTGAAACAAAAACTGGAGTCTGTCTGTACCTGACACCTTTAACTCTACAAGAAGATTAATCAACAAATCCTTTTTTATGAGGTTTAATGATTATAATGAACATATCTCCAAAGGCAGATTAGACAAAAACAGATCAGGACTCAAAGCATCTTTTAATAAACAGTTTGTATTTACTTAAGATTATATTTGATCATTTATGTGCGTATGATTTCAAATAAAGGGTTTAATTTAATGAACCTTTTAATACAACGTGTTTCTAAAAAGGGAACTGGAACTCTGACTCCCTAAAAATATGACCTACGTATATTTATTAGACAGATCTATTTCAAGAGTCAATCCAGCCAATTCTGTGTCTGAATTACTAATAAATCTCTTCTGTAATGGAGGTATAAATGAAAAGTGTGATAAAAATCCATTCCCACAGGCCTTTCATGTTGAGCACAAAGGTGTGAAATGATGATGCCTTAAAGGGAAGCAGATAAATTGCATTGATTACCGGCAGCTCCTTTCCTGGTCTTTACAATGGGAATATATTTACGGTTCATTCCCATGTACGTTCTCCTGTTGAGGATCTGCAGCCCTTCTTCTTCTTCCGTCCCTGTCTGTGTGAGCCACCAGGGTAAAAGCGTGACAGGGAGACAGTAAATTGTTGTGCTTGTTATCCCGCGGCAGCTGAAATCCTGCCACGCAGCTGCAGCTCAGCCGGCTGACTGGGAGCTCTGCAGGCAGTAGAAACGTCGTTGGGAAGCTTTTTGTCCGTCCGCTCAGACAGACAGACAGACAGACATCCTCTTTAGGGCTCTGCTGCAGCTGAGACCTGCTGGGATTCTCCTCAGCCTGGAGGAGAAACGACTGCACCTTCGCCCATGACAAAGCTAAATCCAGCTGACGAGAAGAGGACTTGGAGCACTGCATGGTGCCACAGTGTTCTTAGCTATAGTAATAATGGCAGAAGCGCGCCTGACATCATCAGGTATGAATTTGGATTGACCTTTTATGGGTCATTCGATTGTGAATTTTTTTCAGCCTTTGAAGATCAGAAGTGACAGAAAAATAAATGTGGAGATCATCAAAGCTCAAGTTTGGACCCGCTACAGCTTTTAATCCTTTAAACAACAGACACGTGAACACAAATGTTCATGAAATGTTGGAACATAAATAATGCGTTGAAATGTCTTTGCTTGAACAAAAGCTGAAAGAGGAGATTTCATTTTTGTTTCAGTGAAACGGCTGAGAATCTTTTCCATCCACTTGCTGCATTTAACCCTTATTTCTACTCAGATTTCCTCGTTCTTTCATCTAGTTTTAGTCACGCGTGTGAAGATGTCTGACAATTTCCTGTTTCATTATCCAACAGGAAAAGAGCTTTAATTTCTCTTGCTGCTATATTGTCCAACAGAATGTCTGGTTTGGTCTAAACAGTCTCTACTGGGTCTACATGGATATAAAAGTAAAGTGATACATATTTGCATATACATATAGTAAAAAGATACATATTTCCAGTTTTCTCCCAGAATTTGTGCTTTGTTATAAAAATCTCATGTGTAACCTGGAACTGCCATGAAAAAAGATGCTTCTTTAACTGATGCTCAATTTAAGAATAAAAATACTTCTAGTAGCCCAATATTTGGTGAGATGACTCTTTTTAGAAATTACAGTGAAAGTCCCTGAAGAGTGAAAATAAAAGAAAGATATATTGAATTTAGTTTCAAACTACAAACATGCTTTAGTTAGAACGAGTGGTGACTGTGTTTGGTTCAAAATAATTCCTTACTCTGGAAAATCTGACTTCAAGTTACATTTATTCAACCTGGAAGTTTCTCATGGATTGGAAATGACTCCCGAAGGGGAAAAGACGATGCTTTTTATGAAGAAGAAAACTTCTCTTTTACATTAAAATGGCATGTTCACAGTTTGCCAGAGGATTGAATCATTTGGGGGTTCACTGTAAATACTTGGTACTACACTTGATTTAAGACAAAACTAAAG
>BSAI01000020.1:4456-15458 GCA_036245035.1 Adrianichthys oophorus
TCATCCATCATCCATCCATCATCTATCCATCCATCATCCATCCATCCATCATCCATCCATCATCCATCCATCATCCATCCATCCATCCATCATCCATCCATCATCCATCCATCCATCATCCATCCATCCATCATCCATCATCCATCCCTCCATCCATTCATTCATCCATCATCCCTCCATCTTCATGTTGGATACCAGAAAGGCTCTAGGGTAGAATTTTATCCAGATCAGTGTAAGTAGCTCTTCTATGTATATCGGTGGTTTGAACCACTTGTTTTTAGCTTGTGTAAATATTAGCATCATTAAACAGACATACATCCTTTGATTCTGCCACCCCTAGAGAACTGAGTTATTCTCGAAAATCAGCCTTGAATTAAGCATGGAAACCAATGTTGATGTAACAGCTGCAAAAGAAAGCGGTTCAGCTCAGGATATGCAGAGAATTTTTACACAGCTTTATGTACGATGTGAGAAGCCACTGGTGTTGACATTCACATTTCTAATCTGATAAAGTATTGGTTATTTTCACCCTAACACACCATCTACAGTGGTATCTTGCAATATTGTGGTTCATCTTTTGTGGTCTTGCTGTTTTGCAAAGATTTTTTTAGGTGTAATTGTGCTTTTTTGCTTTTTTGATCATTTTTTATCCAGTGCACTCTGCTGTGTCCTGATTGGCTGTAGACAATGCCAGTTTATTTCCTTCATGTTGTGTCTCCTATACCGAATGTGTTCATTTTGTCACATTTACATACATTTTTGATCGCGATCAGATCTTTGTTTTCATTCTAAAATCCTGGAGTTATTTTTCTAAGGTTTAAACTGTGAGAGCTTAAACAAGAGAGAGTGAAAGTGTGAAAGAGTATAAAGTGTGTAGCGAGGAGTTTTACAGCCTTAATTCTTCTGAAATCCTCCTTCTCAGGTTTCACCCATCATCGATTATTTTTAAGCAGTGGCTTCAATGCTAAGCCAATTTATGGACGCAATCAGAGACCCTGGGGCATGTTTGGAGTGTCGGGCCCAGTGCAATGGTCTGGCAGCAGCACGTTCTGGGCATTGTGGCACATCCAGAGTTCAAAAATCTGAATTTTGGTGAAGAAGATGCATTGTGTCAACCAATCAGAGTCTCTGCTTTGACCGTGACATGTTGATGGCGTGATCACTGGATGGAGTTCAAAACCGACATGAAAGTGAATCTGATTTTTCTATTCCAGAGCTTTATGATATTTTTCTTATTTGTATGGAGACAACAATAGAAAGATCCTCTTATTCTTAGAGGGCAGCAAGTCATCAAACTGGGTCACAGAGAGACAGAAGTAGCGCTGACAGCGGCCATCATTCAGTAGATGGTAAAGCTCACCGTACCGGGAGAGTCTCTGAATGATCTCATGAACCCAGACATGGAGCTCTTCAAAATGAATAAACCTGATCTCTCACCATCATCCATGTTTTCCATGCATTGACTGTACGTGAGATGTACAGTCAATGCTTCCATGTAGCAATGAGACTTAAAAACTTTAGGCAGTAGCTTCTCCCACACGAGTCCGGAGTTTATCAACACATTAACATGCGTCAAAAGAGGCAGAGGATGCAAATTTAAGGAGCAAATTACATTCTGTGTGAACGCAGCATATTTGAATGTAGCCTCCACTATAAATGAGGGACCACTGGACTCACAATCTGTTGGACATGCCTGTGCAGCAACAAGAAAGTTCTGGTTTGTTCTTGTGTTTAACTTACATTTCCTCGTAAAATACTAGATGGCAGAGTGAGAGTTTTGCTTTGACTTTTGGAGCATGTGGTGGGTTAGCATGCTAACACTAGCATGTGTGATTCATTGCTGTTCACAGTCTCAGCTTAAAACTCTTGATAATGGCAGTGACTGCATTCTATATTCTGGTTGTTAAAATGTGCTGAAATCATATTTTATACTCAGCTGAATGGCAGCTAGCCTGATGCTGCGTAGCGACTCGGTGAACAAAAGTCTGAAATGTTGTGCAGAAAAATGTTTGAAAGACTACTAACAGTTTCTGCAGCCAGTGCTGTCGAGTCAAAGAGAAAGAGCACACAATTCAAGCTTTACTTTAGTCAATTCTAAAGCTTGACTCAATTACATTCACCAATGCTTTAATACCTTTGGCTGTTAAACCAATCGATCAATTATAATGGTTTTTCTTGTTTAATTAGGAACAGGTTTTTTCTTTGTGCTGCTAAATGCACAACTACATTTCATGCAAAGTTGCCCTTATTGTTGTTTTAGACCAGGGTGCTCACACTTTTTTGGCATGTGAGCTACCTATATATATATATATATATATATATAAATTGATATATATTAGTTTGCATTCAAGACGATCAGCGTAGTGAGCACTCCTGCTTTAGATGTCTATAAGAACACTCAGATGTTTATTGTAAGTGTTGCTTCTTCATTAAGCCATTTTGTCTGATAAGTACTCGCACTAAATCAACCAGAGATTAAATATTCAACAAACATGTACAAAAGTTTAAGAAGTAAAGCCTCTTTTACATGAAGCAGATAATATTGGTTTTTGGAAGAAGGAATCCTTTATAAGGGTTTTAGTTTTTCTTTTTCCGCCCATTCAGCTCATTTTACCAAACCTACGAGGGATTGGAGCACAAACAGGGACAAACCAAAGGGGATAAGTCATAATAAGTTTATGGATTAAAATTCAAATGATCAGGCGCAAGAAAGTAATGTAAATGAGATGAAAAAGTGGCAAATGTAAAAAAGGAAAACCTCTGAATGCTTCAAAAGGTCACTGTTTCTAGGGAAGCACCACAGAAGTCCAACTCAAATGCCGACAAAAATTTCTATCCTTTTTAAGTAAATGTTGAGACGTATCTGAGACATTGGGACAGCAATTCATGAACTAGAACCAGAGAGATCCAGAGGTTAAAGGATGCACAGGTCCATGCTTTCCTGACCTTTCATAGTTTTACAAGCTCAAAAAATACAAACGCTTCACACGTTGTTGTTTTTTTCTAAACAGAGTAGCACTGAGAAAAAAGCAAACGATAATAAATGTGTGGGTTTGTGATAAACACATGACTTTTCCTGGTCTGCACCATGCATTTGTCTAATCCAGCATCCTCCTCTCTCCTCCCTCTTTCTCCCTTTCTTTTCTTTCTTCACATTTTCTCTCACACCAGCTGTCACACTTTCACAGAAACTCCATCTCCTCTGATCCGGCTTACATCTTGTCATCTTTGTAGGAACATTTTTCCTGCCTCTCCCTGGTTCTGTGTCTGTGGCATCAGACTGAAGGAGGATGCAGCTGGAAGTGGATGATGGTCTGACACAGATTAATGAAGGGGGGATTACGGCGCTGTTTTTCTTTCTCATTGCTGAGGGAAGACAGAAGAGCGGGATTGCAGGAGAGGAAGAAAAACAAGGAGGAGAGTGTCTCCTCAGCATGATCACACTCCATAGCAACTACTGTCTGACTGCGACCATCTGGTTTCTATGGTCACAGATCAATAGAGACGCTGCAGGCATGTGTGCACGTTTGTGAGAATGCACGAGAAACTGATAAGAGCACAGAGCATTTGCATGTATGTGTTGTGGTAGAAGGTGTGCTTCCTCTGTCAGTGATCTAAGATCCGTCCACTGTTGTCAGCGTGTGTTTGTGTGTATTATTCCATGTGCTTCTATTACTGTGTGTGTTAGGGTGTATGTGTTTGTGTGTGTTTTTGCATGCTCTGTGTGTTGCTTGAGCAGCAATGGATTCTGCTGGACATCTGGTCCTCTCCGGGTTTCCTACAAGCCTTTTCTCTCCTCCTTCTCACCTCCTTCAGCAGCATCTCACCTTAAAGCATGAGGGACAGATGTGAGAATGAGATGCTGGCGTCAGAGCAGGAAGTGAGTCCATTATTCTGTCCATCCAGTGTTTTTCTCCCTCTCTGATCGTGAGACATCTCATTGTAAACCTTCAGATCAGTCTCATTACCGTTTTCTGTCTCTATGTGAATGACTGCAGGAATTTAAGCAGGAGGTGAGAAACGTGAGAGCATCCCAACGGTGGGAACCTTAAACAAACTATATTTAGTCAGACACCAAACCAAGCTGACCCTCCCAGCTGGAGACAAAGTTTTCTTGATAGTTGTCTGAAACAAGTTTTGCTAGAAGGCTTTTCAGTTTCTGTGAGGTTTTAAGCTGTCACTTGGATTTGTTGTAGTTTTTTTCTGTTCAAACTCTGTGGTGAGTATTTTCTGACTTTTTTTTCCCTTTCCATCTCTTTTTTCTTCTTCTGTCCTCATCCTTTCTGCCTTGACATTCCTGTGAGGCCAAAATACAAAACCTTCCATCTAAAAAAAAATAAAACAAAAAGAAAATTTTTCAGGAAAGAAGAAGAATTTTCCAAAATTCCAGTCAATGCTGATGGGAGGTTTTTATCTAGTGACCTTTAAAAAAAGGGCACCATTATCTTCAGATTCACCCAAGTGTGGAGTTATTCTTGTTCTCACCATTTCATGTAAAAATCTAAAAATGTGCATATATTAGGTTTTGCATTATCTCTATCCTCCTCTTCCTGGTCTGGCAGCTTCAGTCGACCTGTCTCCTAACCTTTTATATACATTTTCAGCTTCTTCCTCTTGAATCTTTGTCTGGATTGTCTTTTCCTTCCTGGTTTCCATCTAACATTTGAGCCTGATGCCCTCTCTGCAGAGAACCAAACCAAGCATGACACACATAAATAAATGGTTTTTTTAACAGAACTCACCACAAACTCCTCAGGATTAAAGAAACTCAGCGCTGCCACTTTGTTGGCAGTCTTGGCGGTCTGAACAGGTGTTTGTCAGCGACTTTTTCATATTTCAGTGTGCTGTTACACCGCAGTATCAACTCTGAATATAAGTCTCCATCTTTGTCTCCGCCCACAGCATGGCATTGTGCTGCATTCACTGCAGGCCTGGCAGGAGGAAGACCACACTCTTTCTGTGCTTCAGCAGCTTCAGATCTATCAGGAGCAACTCCTGCTCTCAATATCTGGGCACTATTTATGTCCACACATGAAACTTGTTTTCGGTCTGTTTTTAATCTGGTCACACACACACACACACATGCATTCATTTCTGTACATATTTGATGTGATCTTATTGTTGGAGTGATTGTGAAAGATGGCAGAAAGGCAGAACTGTAAACAAACATTTCTTCTCTGTGTTTCCTGAAAAACCATATGAATGAACACACTGCTAATAAAGACAGTCTTTGGCTTTGCTCCACATGAGTCAGCAGATAATACTATGACACTTCAGGCTGATGAGTAAAGCAACACTAATTAAAGCATCTTTATTTGACTTTGTTTCTGTGATCTCGTCTGTCCTCAGAGGGTTGGATGTGTCATTCATCTGATTTCTCTCATGCTGGAATCTGCAGCTGCTTGATTATTAATGAACACAGTTTTGTGGATAACAAACAAAGTGGCTGGAGTTTCTTTCACTTTCCTCTCATACATTCATTGCAGAGTTCTAGATGTGGCCACTGAGATGATGCAATTTTCAGCCAAAAACCCAAACAAAAAAGCCTCATTTCCTGGGACATATTTTCTGCAGAGCTACAGGAGTTCACTGAAAAACTCACCTGTGAGTTGTGGGCGGGACTGTTGGCGCAGAGCAACCCCACCCCCCTTCCTTTGCTGGGATCTAGATCAGAACTGGGATTGCGTGGGGCTGTAAGCTAGCAGGAGAGCATGTGATCAGATGAGAGAGGAAATAAGGGCGGGGTTGCTCCATGCCACCAGTCCCACCTCCAACACAGAGGTGAAGTTCTAATGAACTCCTGCCGCTCTGCAGAAACTATGTTTTAGAAAACAACACCAGTTTTTAAAAATTGTTTTGGGCTAAAAACGGCAAAATGATCATTAAAAGACCACTGGGAACACTTTGAAAACAGATCAAAGGATGATTGGCGTGGGACTTCATGTAAACTTTTCCTTGCTGCTCTCCTTCACTGACAGAACTTTAGAAAGACGTTCCTTTCTAACGTAGTGGCGGCCCACTTCATTTTCTTGGAATTCATATCAAAAGGCAGTTGCCTATTTTCTCGCCAGTCTTCACACAGGCCTTTCACTCCTGCACGGCAGCGGCACACTGCGGTGACCTGTGGCCTCAGCTTCAGGCCACCATACTGTGCTCCCATTTTCTGACAGGCTTTTCTTTGGGGCAGACCTGGAGGCAGTTGGAGTGAGGCACAGTGTGAGAGAAGCTCCCGTTGCCAATGGCCTTGGGTTAAGCTTTAAAGTAAGCCATCCAGAAGACGGCAAACTGCCAAAGTGAAAGGAGAACAAGATTCCCACCATCTGCCTCAACCATTCCTGACTTTCTCCTAAGAGCAGAGGGAACTGATGGATGCTGGGAGCTGGACTCTGTCAGCACAGAGCCCTGTCATAATAACAACCGTTGAAAGATGCCAGAGAATGAAATTCACGGAAAGGAAAGACGATTCAGAAACATGGAGGAGAGCAGGAAAGCCGGCAGGAGAGCAGGCCTGTGCAAAGACTCTGACAGCTCACACTAAGCAGCTTCAGCCAATGAAAGGATGAGCATAAAATGGGATATTTATGGGGGATGGAGCATGGTGTGATATGTTCATTAGCTTGCACCCAGAGGAAATAAGAGCACAGCTGAGTTAGCAGGGTAATGTAGCACTTAGCTTTGTGCAAGTCAGCCTGGGGAGATGGAAATAGACTGGAAGACAAGCAGACAGGGGGGGCAGGGACACATGCAGCACAGGCACTGCAGGAAAAAGCCACGTGCCTTCACCCAGCTTCAGGAGCGCAGGGCACGGGGCCCCGGCTTCATCGGCTGGATCCCCTCCTGCTCTGTCTACACAGAACTGGGTGAACACAAGCAGCTCGTGTCCCACATTACAAATGTCCCACCTCCAACCGGCAAGCTCCCCCAGGTGATTGAACTTACAGCTCCTCTCGTCAGCGGCCTTGGCCTGGATCTCCTCCACACAGTCGGCTGGAAACCATCCCACCTGGCCGCGGGCGCTGCCCTCCCAGAAGCCTCCCTCTCCGATGCTCAGAACTGAACCAGAAGCCGGGAAAGCGTCCAGGAGGAGAAGGGAGGCAAAAGTGAGACAGGCAGAAGCGTCAAGATGGGACATTCAGTTCACCAAACCGTGTTTTGTAAATGCAAAGCAAATATCTGCTGAGATTCCTGTCCACAGGTTGATCCCACAGCATGGAAATAGTGAAATGCTGGAACGTTCACGTTCTTCTGACCCACTTCTGCTCCCGCTGGACGGTTTTCCAGCTCCTTCATGCTGTTTCAGACACTCTCAAGAGAACATTCAGCTTCGTCAGGAGATCCCGGCTGGAATTTTACTGCCTAAACACCTGATGTCACATGAAAATGGACTGGAGCAGCTTGATGCCTTCAAAGACTCTGAGAGAGAAAACCATCTGCAGAGATTCAGCTGGAAGGCTCATCCCAAACTATTCTAAGACAAAGGGATCATCTGAAAACATCGACGCTGGTTTTATGTTAGTTATACTCGCAGCACTTTTTCCTCATTATTTCCTTTTTTCCCAGAGAATTTCTGTTGAGCTTACAGTTTTAACTTACCAGTTTATTTTATGCTTTTGATGCTCGTTATTCAGCGTTTTTTTTCTGTTTAGGCACGTCACACAAACATACTTTAGCATTGTTAGAACTCTTTTATCAGCCATCACACACATGTTTTTGTGAAAATGCAGTTTCACTAAAGCCGGTTCCTTTGTCTCGGTCGTAAACATCTCAAAGGTGACTCCAGAAATGCATCTGCTCTCAGAGACTACTCCATCACACATGACTTCCGCAGCCTGGGCAGGGATGGAGGCAACCTTCCTAAAGTTTCCTCACATTCAGCAACAGAAAACCCGACAAACAACTCCTGTCACCCATTTTCATTCTGAGGCTGATGGCATCCCAAACAAACATGATGATGTTCCACATGCAAACAAAGCTCATCTGCTGCTCTCCGCCTCTGAATATAAGGCAGAAATCATTTGCAGTAAAGGAAAATTCTCTTTATTTTTTTCTTTCACTTTACACACAAAATAATATGGGGCCAAAAAACATTTTAATAGGAAAGAGCAAACATGCACAAATAAAAGAACTGCCATCTTATCGCACTCGGTGTTTTTGATACTGTCTGAATGATTAAAGATCCTCTTCTGTTTAAGATATGAATGATTATCTGCAGCTGTGAAGGTCAAATCACTGCCAGACTTCCACAGGGATTCAGATTCATCCTCAGAGGCCTCTGATCGCTCTTTCAATGACATGTTTTCATGTAAAGTCTGTGTAACCTGTTCAGTTTCATCATTCAACATTTCAGAGTAAGAGAGAGTGCATGGCATCATCTTCATCATCAGCTTCACGGTTCACCTGCTTTTTTTTTTAGGCAACCACAAACACCGCTGAACTTCTGTGTACAGTTTTCATTGTTGAAAATATTGCATTTTTATAAAATATAGATTTGTTTGAAAAGGTTTATTATGTTTAGCAGATCTGTGTCTTCTTTTGGTTTTCAATTATATGTCAGAACATGCAGCGTTTGCATCTTTGGATAAAAATAAAAATAAAATTTACCTGGATTAACATTCAAATTTTGTAAAATTGTGAAACTGTTTTTTTTTCCTTTCTGTATTTAAATATTTTATTTGATGCCATATAATTTACTTTTTTCTAAAACGTTGGATTAAAAAGGTGATGGCATTCATATGTTCATCCAAACGCTCAGATTTGGATGAACGTTGAGCATAGAAGCTGTGGACTAGAACCAGGTGTCCCTGTGTGGGTCTGTGTGTGTCCTCTCTTCAGAATGAAGGTCATAACCCTGAGAGAGACCGTGGTGGCTGACTGTGGCCTCTGGCTCCAGAATAAAGCAGCGTCTGAAGGCACTCGCTTCCCTGAACCCCCACCTGAGGTGGACGTCACTGGTCACATGACTCACTTGAGTCAGGAGAACCAAGGACTAATGCTGCCCTGACTGCTGCCACTTACAAGTCAATACTACTGTATTTGAGAACTTGACTGAGTGACCCCTCCCCCTCGGCGTTCCAAACAGGAAGTACCTGCTGGCTCTAAGAAGCCAAAATCTCACAGACTTCTATGTAGAAATAAACAGCTGTTCCTCCGTCTTTCTATTGGTCAGGATAACCATCCTCCCTCTGAAACCTTTTTCAACATTTTCTTGATAATTCTCATTTATTTCATGATCTTTTTTCCTCAGTTCTTCAAGTTATAAACTGACCAATCAGATGCCTCAATAAAAGCAGGTGGAGGCTGCTGCCCTCACCTTCTACATTCAGAATGTTTGATTGACAGATTTCTTGTAGCCCGCTGTCAATGGCAGGGGTGTGGTCTGCTAACAAGCTCACCCCGATTGGTCAGAGTGGATGTCATAGAAACGTTGACTCAGGTTGACTCGGATCAATCACTGCTTACGGATGACATCTGGCTCCAGCGTGACATTTCCTAAAAAATTGCATTTGGTTGGAGGCAGAAAAACGGTTTCAATGGGTGGCGTCACACTCACCCCGTCCAGGTTTCACATACAGTCAATGAAAACTTCACAATAAACTGTAAATTAAGAAGAGCCGCAGGTTCCAAACGCAAGAATAATGTAAATAAAACCACGCGGATGAGGCAAAGTATAAAATATAAAAATTACTTTAAAGTTGGAGTACTTCACTTGTCCCTAAATTTAAAAGTAATCTGTAATTTAAAAACATGTCATGACAATGACAAGTACCCAGCCACAAGACTCCTTTGTAAATTTTGCATTACTTTGATCATATTAGAGTCTAAATGGATTTGCATTAACCATTGGAAGTGGGCGATGGGATGGAAGGACAGGTTGGCCTTTCAAAGAGGCTTGAAACCTGAAGTGAATCACAAACGGTCGGCAGATGTGAATCCTCTGGAGGATCGCTGAAGGTGTTTACCTGTTTACGTGCGCGCAGCTGTGTGAACATCCTAAGGACAGGACAAGAAGCTGATTTCTCTGTATTTCTTGTTGCCGTGGTTTCCTTCTCTGATAAAGTCATGGCGGGAAGCAGCTCGGGGATCTTAGGTGTATTCAGACTGGAAACATCCGTGGATCCGGACCAAACCCGGATCGAGTCCTGAACCTTGTGCTTGGTCTGTATTCAGACTGGCGTCAGCTGGTTTGTAAACAAAGTCACATGACTAAAGATCTTTTCGATCATTGGCCAGCAATTCTGAGGGCCTGACAAAGCAGCGAGGGAAGGAATCATGGAAGTTCTGCACTTTGCAGTCCTTGTTGGGATAACTCACTGATTCCAACTTTATATTTCACTGAACAATTTTGAACGTCTGCATCAACGTCAGTTTCAAGACTTCTGACTGCTGCTTTGGTACGATGGAGGCATGCTGTAAGGCGCTTACCGAGGAGATGACGGCTAAGAAGGTACGATGATTTCTGACAAATAGATTGTCGGGAAAACGTTGTGAGAAATAATGTGGATCACGTTAAAAGTTGTGTCTATGAGCCTGCATTCATCCCACCACATTTCAGTGAGTTGCTGTGTCTCATTGCTGCTCCACCTTTGTCCTGTGCTTTTGGTTCCTACTCTGTTTACATCCCATAATGCCCAGCTACGGCAGCTGTTTTGGTTCAGTGTTTCCGCTCAGAGCATGGAGCCTGTTCAAACTGAGGAAACTCAAGCCAACCGGAGATCAGTCTGATTGAAAACAAACCGAGACCACGATGAATGACGGGTCCAAGAGTGGTTCCTGGTTCTGGACAGACGTGGAACCGCATGTGACCAGTCTGAATCCGCCTGTCGAAGCTCAAAGTGACTGAAGATGAGCAGAAAGCAGAACTGTCTTTGGTTCTTTTCAATCAGTTTTTTTGGTCCAGACTAATGTGACAGCGACAGTTTGGGTTGTGACACAGACCCCCCCCCCCCCCCCCACACCCCCCCCCCCCCCCAACCCCCCCACCACCCCCCACACAAACAAACCA
>BSAI01000020.1:28044-56933 GCA_036245035.1 Adrianichthys oophorus
ACACAAACACACACAAACATACACACACCAACACATGCACACAAACATACACACACCAACACATGCACACAAACACACACACACACACCAACACATGCACACACACACACCCACACACACACGCTGACACACACACGCACACACAAGCTTTTTGATTGAACGTAATCAGATAGTAACCTTTTAGCACACATGCATTCACAAACACAAATGCCACATACAAACTTATAGCATTTGCAAAATTTCAACCTTAGCAACGGTTGCCATGGATACAGTAGTAAGCCTGCTCCTCTGATGGCACATTTCCCAGAGGAACCGTCATACATCATGCATGGGGGATGCTGGGATTGGATATATACAGTAGATACTATAGAGGAGGTGAGGACATGCTGTCACAGATATGAGTGTGTGGTGCAGCCAGCTCTCGCCCTGCAGTGAGACTCTTTCTCCTCCTTCCAGATCATTTTGGGGATCCAACCATGTTCCTTTACCTGCGACGTCCCTCTCTTAGTAAAAATTCACAAGGACATAAAAAAAGAAAAAACGACCGTGGTGCAATTCCATGGTCAGCGCGAGTGCAGCTTTGGCACAAACTGGAGTGTGATAAAACATGCTCTTCAGTTTCATTTTTCTGCCCACAGAGTTTAAGCTAACGATATTTCCAAAGGCAGAGTCATTGCTTCTTCTATGGACTTGCAACTTTTAGCTAAATTTTTCAAGGTGATATAAAATCCCTAAGATCCTGCAAACGTTAAGGTCACGAATTGATGGCAAAAACTCCTTTTAAATGTTTGGGTTTCAAGCTTTAATCTTAATTACCTTTAAATAAAGTTCATTAAAAGACTCTTGAATGTCTTCAACCAAACTCTGAACTCTTTTGCACATTAAACTGAAATGAGTTTGCAGAGTTTTGCCAGTAAGGATCTGATTATTGATCACTAAACTCCAAACCAGAAAAACTCCGCCATCGCCCAGAGCTGACAACCTTCACGCTGAGAAAACAGCCTGGAAGGTCGTTCTCGGTCTGACTTCATCAAAAAGTCATAATGAAAATGAATGCTGTCAAATAACATCTGATTTAGAAAGGGAGTCTAAGATGAGAGTAATAATAACGTCGTCAGTAATTACAAATACTCTGCCGTCGTGTCACTAACAATACTGGGAAGGAAATGCTTAAAAAACCAAACTCTGTCTTAATAATGCAAACTTTACTTTTTTATGAAAAACCTACAGGATATTTCAGGAAGCATCTGAATCTCCCCCACCGAGAAATATTTAAAACGGTGAGATGGCATAACCAGGCCCTGCTGCAGACTGGTGACCAATGTTCCCTCTAATTTTTCATGTGTCTGAGTAGACATTCAAGCTCCCTGAGCACAATGAGGACCACTATGAGCAACATCAGATGTGTACGCTGTGGCCACACCAGTATCAAGCCTGTTCAAAACCTTGGATTATAGCAAGTAACATTGCTTATTAAAAGAATAAAATTACAGCAGCAATTTTCATTAGTTTACTTTTAAAATAATTGATTTGCCCCACTGAAAATGAAAAAGAACAAAAATCTTGTTGTTCATGAGATGTGTACTATGTTATATGTGAGAGTCCTGCTTTAACCGTAGGAAGAGTCCTGCTTTGGACTGGTAGACTCACGTACTTTGCCATATGATCGTGAATTTGTTTAACTGACAGCATTGATGCATTCATTTTGATAGCAAGTAAAACATTGTCAGTGAGAACTTTAACTTGCTCTGGGTCAGATTTTGTTTTGTGTGACAGCTCGTTCTTTTTCTCTGGCCTTTTGCGCTCTCCGGCAATAATGTAATGATCCCCTGTCCCATAATTCCTACAGCTTTCAAATGACATTTCTGCTGAATGTGATGCTTAAGGTAGTCCAAATTCAGTCCACATTTTTCCCTCCGAAAACTCACTTGTTACTTTGGCTTCGCTGCATGTTTTGCAGAGTAGAATTTTCTCACTCGAAAAGGAAAGAATCTCACTCAGTTTGACCGCTTGTTCTTCTGTTTGCACATACTCCGACAGCCATTCCACCTTAAAAGAACCGCATTTCTTTTTTACTTTGGCTTGATGAGTGAATGTGTCGCTGCCTGTCCTTTTCGCCATGATAAGGGGTTAGCATTTGCGTCTCCTAACTCTGCCGTTCTGTTGCTTGCTAACTAACCTGCACAGCGCGTATGGGCAGGGCACATACGCAAACACTGTCAATGCTATGATGGCTGCGTAGCGTAAGTGAACTGTGTCGAATTATTGGCTGGACACCTATCGCTCTTTGAGTTACATTGCAAAATTATACAGAAAACAGTATATTTGGCCTAATTAACTAGATCATATCAGTTTAAATTTTAGATATTAATTAAAACGTTTCTGTTGAATTTTATTTTGTGTGCTGCATAGATTTTCTTGTACGCTGAGTATGTGCGATCAGTGCGCGATTGCACAAGCGCGCAGCTTAGTGGGAACATTGCTGGTGACCTGTCTAGGGTGTATGCTGCCAACAGTAACCGGGTTTGGCTCTGGTATTTGGATTTTTTGCTCAAAAATAGAAAATGTGCCTTATAAACCAGACTGCCTTAAGTATGGTCAGGAGTCTGACCTCTGTCTCCCTCTCTGGTCACCTCCCAGGTTCCCAGTGCACAGATCCCGGATATCACACTCCTGACATTCATCTACAATCATCCACATAAGCAGCACACACAGCCTGGCTCGGTGCGAAGTATTGCTTGTGCCATTCAGCCTTCATACCGAGTGTTTCATCTGGATCTGATGTCCTGTTTACCTGACCCTGCTTCGTATTTGGCTCTGCCTCCTTGCCCCCGGCCCTGACCTTTGCCTGGACTCTGACCCTGATTTAGCTTTGTGGACTTTAAGCTGAACATTTGCTCCTGTCTGAGTCAATAAACCTGCTGCACGTGGAACCAGCCATCTGCCTGTTTAAATACATGCTACTTTCTGAATTTCAATCTAAATTCTGGTTCTGCTTACTTAAAGCAATTTTCTGTGGTCAATGGTGCAAACAAATCTGCCAATGTTGGACTTCAACTTTGGTAAACTACAAAGCCCAACTGCTTGATGGATTACTGGAATATTGTAGGTACTGTCATCCAGAGCCTAGTGGAGTGATGCATACTGTTCTTCAACTGTTTGCCAAATAAAGTTTGAGTTGGTTTACTTTACTTTCTTTTAACTTTATTATTAACTTACTTTACAGTTACATTTTAAAACTAAAAACTTTACCTTTCTTTAATGAGAGAACCACAATAGAGGGGTCAAAGATTCCCAATGGAGGGGTAAAAGATCCCCATGTGGCGCTTCAGGCTGCAGACTTCTGGTTTAGACTTTAAAACAGCTCCGCCTGGACTGAAGTATGGTGGATCAACCAAGAAAATCTCTGACATGTTGGTCCACATGAACCAGCTTGAAGTCTGAGAAGCTCAGGGCCGGACGCTCTGGTGCCCAGAGTCAGGACTGCCACAATCAAGTGTTAGTTGGACCAAAAAAATACAGTCTTTCTATATCAATGTTTGAAAGTTGATTTTTTTTTTTTTTTTAAATCAGAACTCTTCTCGTTTTCTCTTCTTTTGGAGGCGTTTTATTTACTAATTTGAAAAATGCTTTACTGTTCTGTAAGGCACTCTGTCCTGCCTTTCCTCACTGTCACTGAAGATGATGATGTAAGCCAGCAGTTCAGAGTCTGCTTTAGGGGAGGATGCAGCTGCTGGTTTGTTCTGCAGTCTGTTTGATCCATAAACTTCTATTCTATTCTATTCTATTCTATTCTATTCTATTCTCGCGTGCAGCTTTGTTCTTGTAAGTGATAAACCCCCACAGGATCCTCGGAGTGTTACTCTAAAGCTGTGGGTCAAAGGTCAGACTCAGCAGTCTCACATGTGTTTGAACACAAACAGTTCAGAGGCTGAAATTATGATCTAATTAGGTGCAGTCGCTCCACAGAAATCAGCTTCATGTCAAAACCCAAAGACTTCAGTCAAAACAGCAAATGCCTGAGTAAAGCAGCTCTGTCAAGAATGCAGCTTCAGATCCCAGCTGTCCTCCATCCACAGCTTTCATTATTAAACAACAAATCTGTGGACAGAGAAGCACACAGAAAGACACACGTGCACTGCTCGCTGCTCTGGGTGGGCCAGAGTCTCACCTGGGCTGGCGCTGTGAAGGCTGGGTCCGTCTGGCCTCCTCCCCCAGTCGACTTAAAGAGGGCGACCGGCTCCTTGCCCCCCTCCCCATGGTCCTGACCACCACGGTGCCATTGGGGCTGCCGCTGGGCATCTGCTGGACCAGCTGGGGTGACAGGCTGCGGTGTAGTGCTGAGGAGCCAGGCTGGGGGTGACCCTGCTGGGGGCCCCTGTGCAGGCTAGGCTTGGTGTGTTGGTGCTGCTGCAGCTGGGGGGCCCAGATGCCAGGAGCACCGAGCTGCTGCTGCTGGTAGTCACAGACTGCTAAGTTGTTGTCACTGTTGGATCGCAGGAGGACCCGTGGCGTTGATAACGAGGATGAGGACTGGCTGTTTCCACTGCCAGAGGACGGGCCCCGCCGGTGCTTTGAGTACGCTGGAGCCTCACGAAAAGGCACTGTGGGGGGGCAATTGAAAATACAGATGAGTTACAATCTGAAAGTCAAAAAGACCCTTCAGCAGTCACATGACCCAACAGTTAGACAATCTTTTATTGTTTTAAGCTAAGAATTTTTTTCTACTTTAAAAAACCTGCAGAAATGATGGTGTTAGGAGAACATTGCTCAGTTTATCACAGAGTAAATGTTATCAAAAGCATTACAGATAATACCAACAAAAGCATCATGTTCACCAAAGCTCAGTAGGATCTTTGCTTTTGCTGAACTGAACTACTCAACATATCTGGAAAACCGTCCTAACATTCCAAACTAAATCCTCCAACACTTAGGATGTGTTTCTGTGTTTGCTTTCATTCACTCAGTATGAGCACCCCCACAAAACATCAAACCCGCACCAACCTCCTACAATGTAATCAGACCAAACTGACCCGCTCCTTCATCAAGCAACATTGTCTTCTTCATGTAGAATAATGTCTGTGTCTCTGAAGGATGTCATGTCTTGCAGATTGGATTACAGTAATATTTCTATTATCTCCAAACTCATCCAAAAATCTAAAACCACGACATGTGAACTGGACCCAATCCCCTTGTCAAGGCTACTATCTCCATTGTCCTCTCTTATTAACAGCATCATCCAGACCATCTACACCATTTCTCCCCCATCCTCCCGGAAAGACTTTCCAAAATCGGCGTCACAAGCACTCCTCTCAAATGGTTTTATTCCTATATTTCTGGCCATACTCAGATTACTTTATTTCCCCTACAGTTGCCATCACCACAGGTGTGCCCCAGGGCACAGTCCTTGGACTCCTGGGAAATGCAATGCATTTGTCTATTCAAACTTTTAATTTAACATCTGTGTTTTTTATTTGTGCTTTTATCCCTGTCCAGTGACCTTGAGTTCAAAGAAATATGCATAATAAATAAAATGTATTATTATTATTAGCAAAAAATGTTTGGTTTTGGGTTTATATTGGAACCAGAAGTATGTCACGTCATTTTGTTCTTCATCTGCTGAAGATTATGTGATTCCCAGTGAAGCAGAATGAGTTACATGACAGGACTTTTCAAGACGCCTCATCTTAAAGGAATTTTAAAAAGAAAAAAAAAAACTGGGAAACAGGGTTATCACAGGTGGCAAACGTCAAAAATAACGTTTAACATTTAGAGTAATAATAAACACAGAAAGTAGCATGTATTTAAGGGTGTTGTCACAAACAGGCAGACGGCTGGTTCCACGTGCAGCAGGTTTATTGACTCAGACAGAGAGGAACAAAGCTCAGCTTAAAGTCCACAAAGCTAAATCAGGGTCAGGGTCAACCCATGTTGGAGTTGAACATGGGCGGCCTCCCATGTTTTCTCACAACTGTAAAACCAGTCATCCACCACAGGCATCTCTGTGGGTTCACCTGACCAGGGGAAGAATGGTGGTTGGACTCCTAACGTCAGACAGACTTCAGCCCTGACAAGGAACCAGCTTCAAACCTCCTGACGGTTGCAGTAGGCTCTGAAGAACCGCGTGACCTCCTGATTCAGGCGCTCTAACTGGTCCTTGGGCTAGGGATGATGACCTGAGGTGAGACTTACGTTGATGCCCAGACCCTGGGACATCTCCTGCCACACTTGTGAGGTGAACTGGGTCCACTGTCTGACACGATGTCTTCTGGGAGGCAGTAGGGCCAAAAGACATGACTAGAATGGTTATTTTGTGCAAACGTTTTATTAAAAAGATCAGATGAACTTTCATGAAGTCTGCAGAAATCGGATTCTTTTTGCTTGTAATTTACTTTTAAAAAGTCCTCTTTTTTAATCATTTAAACTTTAAATAATTAATTCAAAATCAAGAAAAAGGTTTCATTTGTGGCCTGCTTTTGTTAGTTTAATATTTTAAGGTTTTTGTTCTTTACTTTTGTAAAATTTGCTAATGTACTTGGTATTTTTATTTACCATTTCTTGACCTTTAAAAACAGTGTTTAAAAATATTCACATTCACCAAAGTTCAGACTTCTTTTTTTTTCCAGCAGAAGAAACAAAAAACGTTTATTACTCTTTCCAGCTTCTAATTTACTTTTTATTTTATCCTATTTTATTTTATTTAGAAAACTCAGTCTCTTCCTCTCCAGCTGTTCGGACTGGAGCATTTCACACAGGAAATGATGTTTTCTGGTTTTGGACAAACATCTGTAACTGAACCTCTCAGACTTCAGGTAATGTGTGTTTGAAATGATGGAAACTAAAAAACACCAAAGATATTTAAGTCACACTCAAAGTTACAGCCTTTTCAGACGTTAGATATGATTAATTTTTTCTCTATTAGAGAGTCACACATGAGGTTTTAACCCTTTGAAGCCTGAATTTATGTCCAGAGATGAAATGAAAACTCCATTATGTTTGTGCTCAAGTAGATGCTAAAATAAGATAGTTTTGGAGCCGAAGTGGTTTGATGTATATTTGGATCAATAGAGGTGAAGAAATAAACAACCTTTTGGCTTCACTTTTGTTTGGTAAAAAGCTAAGTCGCACATTTCTGTAATTTACCAAAAGTTTCCCTCTGATCCTCTTTTGATCTATTGTCAGTGTTCCCAGTGGTCTTTTAGGTATGATTATGATGTTTTTAGCCAAAAAAAACGGTGGCTTTCTAGAACACAGTGTCTGCAGAGCAGCAGAAGTTCATTAGAAATTTACCTCTGAGCTGTGGTGTGGAAGTAACCCCCCACTGATATCCCATTATGCCATTTGTTTACACTCTCTCCCGCTAGCTTACAACCCATCGCAACCCCAACTCAATATCAGAGCTATCCAGCCGTACAGGTTGGAACCAGCTACCAGCTCAGACGAGGAACACAAAGACGTTCATGGATCTGTTAGCAGTTTTTGCATCAGAATGAAGCGGAGCAGGAAGCTCATGACCCACCCATCACAGTTTCTACGTTATAACAGAGAGCTTTTTCAAACAGCTTTTTTTCATCTGCTCCTGATTGATCCCGATTTGAATAAAGAAATACTCAGAAATCCAGTTTTAAATTCTTTTACATATGTCCTCCATCATCAGAAAAATGCTACAAGAACACATTAGAAACACCAAGGGATTTTTTAGGAGGATTTTTTATGTATTTTTGAAATGTTGTCAACAGGATAATTGTGGATAGTTCGGTGATCTTTGTGTGTTCTTTGTCTTTTGTGTCTTCATGTTTTTGTTGCACAGTGCTTCAAGCTGAGAGTGCACACATGCTGACGCCTTAGTTCTGCTTGGTTTTTCCTCGTTTGTAAGTCGCCTTGGATTAAAGCCTCTAAATTGAAGTCAAAGACAGAATGGGGGTTGGCCACACACCTCCCTGTTCTTCCTATGACCACCAGTGGCTTATTAGCCAGGATTTCCTGAGTGGAGCTCTTCTGCATGCACTGTGCTGCTCTGGGACCAGTAATGGAGGATGGCCTTGATTTCCCTGTGGATGCTTTCCTCCTCTAGAGCCGGCAGAACCACAGCCTCTGCTCACAATTAGGAGTGTGATGTGGGGCGGAGTATGAGCTGATGGCCCAACTTCACTGCTCTGCTGATTACAGGCAGCCTGAACTTGTGCAGAGGGAGGGGGTTATTCTCACTTTCCCAGAGAGTTTTGCAGAGCTTAACGCTCTTTCTGCATCATGTTGATGAGGCGCGAACATCTGATGAGCTTGCACATTCAGGAGTTACCCATGTGTGCATGACCTCCATGCTAATGAAGCTGCTGATCACAGATGATGTCTCCATGATGGAGCAGGGCCCATACCAGATGTCAGACTCCAGGGAAAGGCAGCCAAGCTTGGTGACGGTTTGACACACTGTTAACACTCCAATGTGTTAAAGGGTGACGGAGTGTTTTCCACAGTGATGCCTGATCGCCCTCGGAAACCTTTCCTGTGGTTCTGAATGTTTGAGAGGCTTCCTCTTGTGACTGCAGGACTGGCAGCTGACTTCTGCTTTCTTTATGACCCACACTGCAAGTAAAAAGCCCATCTTTAGTTTGAAAAACAAAGTTCAGTCAAAGACTGAACAGAGAAACGGGGCTCTGAACCCGCCACCGCACCACTCTGGATAAATCGGAGACACAATCATCCCTCTGATTTTACAAGGAGACTGGAAGGAAATGGTTTGATGCTCCAGGATCAAAGAGACTGTTTGTGAGGACAGAACAAACAGCAGTCACTGCATGGAACCAGGATGTGCAGCAGACCATCACCACAGGATGCACGTCAAACCCCACAGCAGAGAAGCAGCAGTTGGAATCTCAGTTGAAGGAAAGATGATAGCAAGGTGGTTTGGTCTGATCCCTTTTTGTGCTCAAAGATTTGCACAGTAGGCTCAGAATTTGGTTGAAACCATTTGATAACACATCATTGCAGAAGTCTGGAGCAGCAGGCGTGCAGCTGCTCCATCAGCTGGTGTGGTTCTCCACGTTCAAGACACTGACGCAGGATTGGTTAATGACACGTCAGCATCACCTCTAATCAAACAGGCAAAAACACAGTTGTGTTTTCCTTTATTCTGAAAATGAACAGAACATGTGATGAACACTGAGTATGAGATTCTTATACTCTACACCTTATTTTAGAAAGAGCATGGTGACACAAAACAGAGGGAACTCTGGGAAGTTTCCTCCAATTGAGCAGAAATCCATGTTTGTCAGTTTGACATGTTAGAGTCTTCTTAGCTTTTCTGCCGTTTAAAAATATGTGAGAATAAATGGATTTATGAGGATAATCTGCAGAGAAATTCAGGAAATATCAAAAAGAAACAAGCAGCAATGTTGTCAGTGCAGCTGTGGATCTGAAAGACCTGATGAAGACTCTGGAAGGACTTCAACTTTTAACATCTTTTTCATTTTGTGACTAAAAAACAAACAAAGATTTAGTAAAGCAGCATGAAGCTCTGCTAACCAAACCTTTATGAGAATTATTATTCCTTTCACTTGAACTAGTGCCTGGATGAGCTAAATGTCAAGATCTGCTTTTATTAGTATGAAATGATGATGAAAAGAGAAGTGACATCAGAAAAGGTTGGAATGCTTCAGAGGCTTTGAAGCTTTTATTAAGACTCAACGAAATGATCAAATGAAGCCTCAAACTTCTGCCCTCGAACTGAAACAGTTCCCATCAGTTGTCTCCCAGTTGGATGTGTGAAATTTGTTCTCTGCATTTGACCCCTCCCCTGGGGGAGCCATTTGGTGGTTTCATAATTATTTCATGATATTTTCTGGCTCATTTAAGCCAGTTTTGAAGGGATCAGACAGGTTTGCTGTCTGTCAGAGCTCTGAGTGGATTCAGTGTCACGTCTGTTAACATCCTTATCTTGGGATTCAATAAAACCAGGGGCTAAAAAACAAAGGTTATGGGGAAATAGAAAAAGAAAAAAGGGTCTTCTGGTCTCCTTCAGTAAAGCACAAAGCTTCCTCAGTCATTTATTTGAAAGGACAGCAGATCTCTGACAGCTCCAGTTTTAAAACTGTGTCCAACGCCGATCATCTTTTGATCTGTTGTTACAGTATTCGCAGTGGTCTTTCCATTGTGATGATGCTGTTTTTGGCCAAAATTAAAAGAAACCAGCATTGTTTTCTAGGACATGGTTTATGCAGAGTGGAGAAATTCATCAGGACCTCCTCCCTTCCCGGCAACCGTCTGCTGACACATTACAGCCTGTCACCCCCCCCAGTTAGAGGTGCAACAAAAGTGACGAGCAGATTTAGAGCCATCCAGTCGTGATGCAGATGGAAGCTCCAATGAGGAAATAAAGACGTACATGGATCTATTTGTCCGCACCAGAAAGAAGCAGAGCGGGGAGATTTTGCGTCCCCCCCCAGCTTATGCTCTGTCACAAATTGTCTGCTCCAGATTCACAACAAGTTCAAGAAAGAATACTAAGAAATGCCATTTTCAGCTTAGATTTCTGGATGTCCTCCATCATCAGAAAAATGCTTCTGAAACACGTCAAAAACACCCCAAACTATTTTCATGGGAGGGGATCTTTAAACGGATGAATTTCAGTCACAAACGGAACCCCCTCCCTGTTTTAGGCCATCATAGCTCACATCTGCAGGATTCCACATGAGGACAGAGTCGACTTATTTCAAAGTCAACCAAAGCAGCCTGAGGACTAAACCCTAATCACAATAATCAGTCTAATCATTCTTGTGGGTTCCTGCCATATATGTTGAAAGCCTAAAAGAACGTAGCGTGAAGTGTCACAGAGCGACAGGCTGTGGTTAACTTTGACAAGAGACTGCCGTTTGCCTCCTGCCGCTTCACTTTCAACAACAGAACGCTGTAGAAGGCTTTGTGCTAGCTCACTTTACTCCATAATTAGCCATTTTCCATGCTCAACCATCATAACAACACTGATATTTGTGTCACATTTGTAATGAAACGTCCAAAAGCTCCTCACACGAGGATGCTGTCACTCAAACCTCAGTGGCAGTCTGATCCTTTTGAGCATGGTCACTTTAGCCCGTTGCACATCCAGTTCTGCAGGCTCAGCTGAGGCTGCACTCTGAATACTGATGCTTCAAGACAAACAGGGAGGTGGGCTGTGGGTTTTTGGGACGTCTGGGTCCATGAAGGGTTGTAGGGAAGTGTCGGTGTCTTAAGCAGAGTACAGGTGTGTCTTGCAGTTCCCTTGAGGCTCATAGGGATACCTCAAGGCACGTATTGAAAATAGAACGTGCCGTTGTCGTGGGTGCAGTAGGTGTATCGTGAAGTATTTGTAAGGCTAATGGAAGTTAGACGCACCTATGATGAACAGGCGATGCTGTAGTACAGTGTCCTTACCTCACACTCTAGTCATTGGTAAGGTGTGAGTACTGGCTCCTTAATAATGCTTCACACACGGGGTGTGCGCGTGATACATACGCGCCCGTAGGACGCCTGTAGGATGTCCACACAAACGACTCTCTGATTGTCGGATTTCCTCATTTCTACCAGTCAGGCTGAACAGGATGAACACGCATGTATCACATGACCAGCACCAACAGGTTCTTTGTGCAGTCCACAGGATTTGTGGGGTTTTCAAAAATGAAAAATCACTACGCCTACATCTCACCTACTTAACCCTTACTTCCCCTTATGTGTTGTTTAAGTGTTCACTATGACCTGTCGCCCGCAGCATGCATGTGGTAAAACATGAACATGTTCTCTCTATTGGTTCACTAAGTGGTCTACAACCTCCATATTTGATGTGGGTCACCTGCGTGTCCTGTACAGGTTTGACCATTTTTCACCTGCAGACAGCCCACATCCGGCCGTAGGGACAGTTGGGATTGAGGTAAAACATGAAACTGTTTGTACTGTCAAACGTGAGCAGCCAGCAAATCCAACAGAAAGTAGACAAACACTCCTGCTACTATTGAAGGGTTTAAAGCAGAACCAAACCGCTGTGTTCAAGGGTGTCCTGAAGGATCACAACACACTGGAGGGCTTGGAGCACTGAGAAAGACAGGTTTATCCTTTTTTAATTGACATGTCATTTAACATGACATGTCACGACAGAAGTCCAAAAGCAACACTTTCCTCAGTTCTTTTTGGAAATTCAGGAGGAGATGACCTCTTTACCTTTAAACTTCTTATTTAATAAGCCTTGAGGTTGATCTGGATTTCCACAAACAGTCTTAATATTGAACCTTGAACCGACAGGGACAACTGGCTGATTGTGGCCACTCTGGCATCACCACACTGTAGTATTTGGAACACGCCCAGAAAGACTGTTGTTGACTTAAATATTCAACAACAAACTCCTCTGTCAAAAAGTGCCACCCTCTTTGAAATGTTGATCTGAAGCACAAACCTAAAACTATGTTCACTCCGCCCTCGCCAATGCGGTTCAAGCAACCGCTGCCAAAGAAAAGCCAATGTAAGCGCGTGTAAAGGTTTTTATGACCGATTTTAGCTTCTCCTAAAAACCTGTGCTCACTGAAATCTCGCTGAAAGTGAATCCAGGCTAACACAGGAAGCAGCAACCATTTGTAAATTGATCATGGAGGAGAAATGAATAATTGCTGTTTGTTTCCGACTGGAACTACATGACACCAAGTCATTTATTGGAATAGAGCTGTGGAAGAAAAAGCACATTTGCACCACTTTGACATGTCACATCAAGCCTCCTCCAGCTGCAGGTGGCGGACATGCTCTAGTAAACAGTAGAAAATGAAAAAGAAGCCCATCTTTACCAGTGTGAACACCATGAGCTAAACGTGCAGAATGTGCCTTTATGTTATGATAATGTGACAGACAGTTTACTCTGTCTTCCTAGTTTTAAGGACATCCCTGCTGCTGACCACCTGGCTCAAGTGAAGAAGCTGCAGGGGCAGGGGGGTGTGGAGAAGAAAGGGTAGCTGCCAAACATACACCCTTGCTTTGGAGAGGAAACCTCTTTGAATGTGTACAAAACGCCCGGCTAACTTCTTCAACATGCTTCAGTCTGGAGGTGTGAGGGTTTCTCTTATTCTGAAAACTCATCGTATCTCACTTTTTGTTTCCTTTTTCAAAGCAGATGCTCCAATATGTCTGTGCCAGCTGGGATTTAAACCAGGACCTGCACGGTGGGGCGAGAGCGCTAACCACTACACCACTGTACAGCCCTGCCATTAAAGAATGACTATGATGGGGAAGAAATGACCACAACCTGAATCTAACGCAGTAAGAGTTGACTTTCAACACAACCTTTTTTAGAATATTTTTGCTGTAAATTATTTCTAAAAAAGCTAAAAGAGAGAGAAAGGTCTTTCATGAGAAACAGTTGAGAAAACAAAACCACGTGAAGCTTTTTGATTAGTCCTGAAAGAGGATTATTGAGTTTAGAGTTCGTTTTGTAGTCAAAAGTCTTTTCTTTCTTTCTTTCTTTCTTTTTTCTGGCTTCCTTAGACATTGTTCTGTTATCTCCACTTCTTGTGTTGATTAAGGACAACTGTTGTGACACTTCCAGTTGCTCTGACACACAAACACAATGCAAACGCTCCTTCACGCAGAGGCTGTGTGGAAGGACGCTTCCTCTGGCTTCAGGGGGGTTTAAATGTTGCCCTGAAAACATGTTCATCCATGAAGCTGGAATGAAGCCCCTCCCGCTATGCACATGACAGATTGGGAACTTTTTCGTGTCAACACTGACGCAAAATGATGGTGACTCAGAAATCACTGGAACTTTTCATTCCATCATTTTCTGACACCTAACGAGATGCGGCTACAGTTGACGTCACCTCTACGTCCTCTGCCACATGGGGCAACACCACTGAACGCAGTTCTTTCTCAACGACCTCCGAGGATTTGGGCACGAGAGGCGTCACAGTTTGAGAACGCGCAGCTCTCCGCGTGCGGGAGGAACTTCAGGCAGTGAACACAACACGCATGAACGCCGCTGCTGCAGCCTCCAAACACAGCTCCGATCAGAATGGACACCCCTGATACGGAGAGAGACACAGAGGGCGTCAGCTTTGCGCACGTGCACCCTGCGGACTGTCGGGGTCCTGCGTGCGCCCACTGCGCTGCGCTGCGTCTGTCTCCATGGAGAAGGAGCGCGGCTTCACGCGGAGGCAGACGGACAGGCTGCTGGTTGTGTTCCTTTCTGTGGGACTCCCATTCCCCCGCTTCCTGCGTGACCTAAAAACTCCTCCACGAGCGCCCGCTCTGTCTGCAGCTTTCTTCTTCTAACCTAAACATGCTGCGACCTCCCAGCGTCCTGATGAAGATAGCTGAAACAATTCAAGCAGACCTGAGCAGGTTTGATTTGGGGGTTAAGCTTGTCTTAAATGTCTGCTGGACAAATCCGCCGTATTCCACGGTGGATCCTCGCAAAGTTTCACTCGGTGCCAACCGTCCGGTCCGGGTCCAAAAAGCGAAAGTTGAAAGAAGCCGAGCCCCCTCTTACCTTCTTTTTTTAAGGCATTGATGATGGACTTCATGGTTCGGAGCCGGAGTTTCCCTTCAGCACCGCGGACAGCGACAGCGCAGAGCGCAGCGCGCGTGTTCCCACTCAGCTCGTGCGCTCGCTCGCGCCTTCACCGAGCCTGGCCCCTCAGCCCCTCACGCCTAACGAGCCTTCTCACTCCCATGGGAGGGGGCGGGGGCGGTCAGAACACCGGGAGGCAGAAACTGGAGCAGAGGAAAGTTCTGCTTTCCCTTCAGATGTGTTTATTACAAATATAGATGTCTATTTTTAAGACATATTTTAAATAAGAAATCTCAGCCCGTCCAGCAGAAATGGAGACTCATCAGAGCAGACAACGTGTTTCCATCCTCTATTGTCCAGTTCTGGTGATCCTGTGTGAATTGTAGCCTCAGTTTCCTGTTCTTCGCTGATAGAAGTGGTACCCGGTGTGTTCTTCTGCTGCTGTAGTCCATCTGCATCATGGTTGGACATGTTGTGTGTTCAGAGATGCTCTCCTGCAGACCTCGGTTGTAACCAGTACTTATTTGAGTTATTGTGTATATTGCGTTATTGTGGTCTTATTGTGGTCTTTCCAGCTGGAACCAGTCTGGTCATTCTCTCTGAACTCTGACATCAACCAGACATTTCCACCCACAGGACTGCTGCTCACTGGATATTTTCTCTTTTTCTGACCGTTCTCTGTAAAGCCTAGAGATGGTTGTGGGTGAAAATCCCTGAAGATCAGCAGTTTCTGAGATACTTAGGCCATCCTGTCTGACACCAACAACCATACCACGTTCACTTCCATCACCTTTCTTCCTCATTCTGTCATGTCTACATGAAAATCTGAGTGAAAATCTGCATTAACAAGCTGTTGGACGATAAATAATAAAGTGGCCGGGGAGTGTGTATTTTCAAACAAAAAGTTGATTTGAATAACCTTTGTTAACATCAACGACAGTGGACAACAGAACTTTAAAGTTTTAAAAGACAAATGGTCATGACAGAGGAGCAACTGACTGGAATCAAAAGAGAATTTGTTTTCTTTCTCTCTTTGAAAGTGAATCATTTCCATCTCACTGGTCTGGATTATCAACCATTCAGCCAACAGGAGCCTTTTCTTTGTTTTTACATTAAGGTTGTGTCTGAATTTGCTCCATATTCCATTAAAGACTTTACAGTGTAAGCCAGTGCCTTGGATTTTAATATCATTCTGAGACATGCTCACTCACTTTTGTCTTTTTAAGCGGAAGAATTTGCCAAAGTTAAGCCTAATAAAAATGATCATTTTACAAAGACTGTTTCTAAATCCACTGTCATCTAAAGAGGAAAACTTGGATGATTTTTTTTAAAAAACGACCCATTTTTCAAATACAAAATTGTGCAGACCCAATGCATTGTGGTCCATATTTTCCAGTCTACTTGGCACCAATTCCCTCTAGACCTCTGGGAACTGAATTCTGGAATTGTAGATTTGGAAACCTCAATCCAAAGCAAAGGTTTTTATAGTGCACTAAGTATTGGGTAGTGAGGGGATTCAGACACAACCTGCTGATTGCTGTAAAACATGGAAACTCTGCATTTTCTTGACAAAAGACTTTGACAAACTTCTGGTTCTTCCATGTTTAAACGTTTACTTTCTTCTGTCCCATCTACCTTCTCTTGGGCTTTCTTCCTCTAAGGGCTGAGTCTCCCTCAGTCAGTCTTTAGAGGATCCTGTCTGCCACTGAGGTGTCAATGGAAAAATGCAACAGGTATGTGCATGGATCTGGATGGAAGTAAAGAGGACAAAAAGCATTTCCATAAAGGAAATCTCAGCACTGACAACTTCAGAAAAGCACAATTGGAAGAGCTGAAACACAGAAATTAAAACAGTTTTATTTTGGAAGGCTTTCTTTTGTGTGTGCTTCATAAGACTGAAATTATTTTGAAAAGACAGATACAGGCTCTGTTCAAGGCCACGCCCCCAAAAGATGAGACACGTTAAAGACACAGCAGTCCTTTGTAAGGGTCAGCATGAGGTGACATCAGAGGACCAACACGAGCGCTGCGCCTCAGGAGCACAAACTGGAATGAAGCTGATTTTCCTTTTCTCACATAGTTTTGGGAAATGTTTTTACGACCCAGGCTCAGCTTCAGATAGGATTTGTAACTATTTGTATCCAGATTTAACCAGGGACGTCTCTATCTTCCTCATCTGTGGTCCCACAGCGATGGAGCTCAGTCTTCACCTGAAGAGCTGTAAACATACTTTTACATTTTCAGCTCAACCAGAACTTGGACCAGTTGATGTTCTGGAAGCAACTGTTCATCGGACAGTTGTGGACACAGCAGACGTACAGTCAACACTCCAAACCATCCATGGACCTGCAAGTGGCTTCTTAGAGGATAGTACTTATTGTTGCTAAGCAACTCAGAAAGGGAGGCTCTAGAAGCTACCTTCTCGAGCAGCGCTCTCACGTGCCTGTTGTATGATGACATGCAAATTCACATTCCCTGCAATTGTCATGTTTCCACCGATGTTGTGTACCGGCGTCTGGTCATGGGCTGTCCTTCTTAATGAGGGTGAGCTAAAGGCCTGCAGTTACATCCTCCTGTTCTCTGACTCTGCAGGAACTTCAAAGAAAGAAGACGCTCATACACATTCATCCAAGAAGTGTCTCTGCTTTGCTGTAGAGCAGATGGATGCATGCAAAGCATATGCTGACATTAACAATGCAATAATCCAAAGACAGTTTTCATGTTAATGAGCTATGGTACACGGGGCTTAGCATAATGAAGCCCATAAACATGTACAGAAATGAAAACACTTTTAGCATCAAATGCATTTGAAATTTGTCACTTTTTCACAAGAGTGAAAGAGGACGAGCTCAGCTGCTGGTTAAAGTCATTAACCATTTAACAGCTGTGGATGAACATCACCACAACTGACAGGAGTAAACATGAAAACGTACAGGCTGTGTCCCGCCGTCCTAACGTTGGACTTCAGACTCAGTTTTGGGTCAGGAAGTACCTGCTGGCTCCAAGAAGCCAAAACCCCACAGACCTCTTCAGAAATGAACTGCTGTTCCTCTGTCATTCTATTGGTCAGAAAACCCATTCTGACTCTGACACCTTTTAACATCCTCTCAATCATACCACTGATTCATGATATTTTTGATAAGATTCCAAGTTCTTCCAGTTAGAACCTGACCAATCAGATGCCTCAATAAAAGTAGGTGGAGCCTGCATTGAAAACATTTGATTGACACATTTTGTGTACCCTGCTTCCAAAGGGTAGGGGCGTGGCCTCCCAACAAGCTCTCTTGATCGCCCAGAGCGGTTGCCATAGAAACATTGACTCAGACCGATTGAGCACCCACTGCTGACCGACGGCCGGCGTCTGGCTCCAACAGCCTGGAGTCTGTCCTGAGAACAAATGGAAACTGAATGGACTTCATTTAGTTGGAGCCGGAAGTGAACCCTTTTCTATGGGTGACGTCACTCAGTCCAGTTCTCTGATACAGTCAATGAAGAAAACACAGCCGGCGTGTTTTTCAACCTAATGAGAACCCCAATGACTGCTGCCTGCTTCTGTTAGAGCTGAGCTGTGTGTTCTTTCAGAACACCACCATGCAGCTCTGTTTAGGTAACCGACATGAATGAAAGGGGAAGATCCTTTTCCAAATTCTGTGGTTCTTTTGGACTCAAACTAGAGAAGTCCGAGAGATGATTTAGTGTTAAAAAAGCAACTCAACAGATGAATAAATCACGGGAAATCAACTTTTCCTTCTGACTGACAGGATGTGCTGGTCTTCTCTGCTTCCTGCTGGCGCAATCAACGAAATGGAGCAGAAAGGAAACAAAGCATTTCACACTGATGATAATCACTCAAATTTTGTCAAGTCTGTCCTTTGTTAGTAAAACAAGTGCTTTTAAAAAGGTGATTTTAGATTCAGTTTTCATATTTCAACCCTAAATCACAGAACCCTTTGTGTGAGAATTGACTTTAGCGGAGTTGACTTCTTTTTCTGTTCATATAGAAAGCTTAGTCGAGTTCTCACTGGTTCAGACTGAACCATCAGTGAATCTGAGTTGGGTTTTTGCTTGTTCTCGTCTCTACTCTCTTCTCAGGTTTGTTCAGATGTAACTTTCCCACTCCGGTCATCGTTGGATCTATTTTTCAAAAGTTCCTAGTGGTCTTTTCATTATGACTATGCTTGTTTTAGCTCAAATCAAAGAAACGTGTCATTTTCTTTAGTTTCTGCAGAGCAGCAGTAGCTCATTAGAAATTCCCCTCTGAGTTGTGGGCGGGACTGTTGGCGTGGAGTGAGCCTTCCCCTTGCCCATCATCCATCTGCTTCTCCCACTGGCTTACAGCCCCTCAGAAGCCCAAGCCAACGTGACCGGAGCAACAAAATCAGATCAATATCAGAGCTATCCAGCCGTCCAGTTCTGATCCAGATTCCAGCTCAGGCGAGGAAAACATAGACGTTCATGGATCTCTTTGTCTGCAAACGGATGCCTCAGAACGGGGCGGAGCAGAGAGCGTTTTCCTCTGCTCCTGAGCCATCACCATTTGAAGAAGGAAACTCTCAGAAATGCAGTTTTAATGTAACATTCTTTTATAAATGTCCTTAGAAGGATGCTACAAGAGCATGTTAAAAACACAAACTAAAACAACAGTTTCAATGAAGTGGGTCTTCCAGTGAGGTTTTGTTTTAGCACGACTTCTTTCATTTATAAAACCAATTTTGTGTATTTTCTTAAATACACAATACTTAAATACTTAAATATGGTAGCTTTTTTTTCCATACCTCTCTGCTTGGAGGGGGAAATGCCCCGATGTTCACATCTGAAAGCTGTAGGGGTGGGCAAGAAATTCAGATTCAGCCCTAGTCATCAAGTATTTGTCTCTTCTGCACTTACGACCAATTTTTAGGGTCAGCACAACACACAAATAAAAAGAAGACATCTTTTTTACTTTTTTTGAATTCTCACTACTCCAAGAAGGTGGGTTTGGTTCCCGCTCAGCACAGATGTGTGTTGAAGTGTCTTTGGCTGAACCTCACACTGCTCTGAGTGGCCTCGCTGGGCTTCCATTGAACAGCTAAGAGGATGTGGATCTCCTGAAGTCAAAGAGTGAGTCTTGTTCCCAGTCAAACAGAAGCACAATAGAAAGACTTGATGAATGGAAAAAGAGTTTAACATTTTAGTTTTCCAGGTGAATGTTGATTGAAGATGAAGGCTTCCTTTGTGCAAAGATGACAGAGATGCTGCTGGACCCCATATACTGAAACGTGGAGCTCCAAACAGGAACAGACCTCAGGTCCAACACTGCAAACAAAGTTGAATTCAGGAGGTGGAAAGGACACGGGGAGAACTTCTAGAACAGCTCAGCTGTTGCATGAGTGAAGGGCAGCAGCTCTGGAAAAGGATGAAAGATGGTGCAAGACGCAGTTCAGCGCCACAAACATCCTCCAACTCTTCAGCGTTCACATCAAAGCCTTCTTTCTTCCAAAAGTCTTTGGGACTTTCCATGGAGACGCAGACACAGAACGTTCTTTAGCTGTGTGTCATGGCGGCAGGCTGTGGGCCGTACACGTGAACCACACAAATCATCCCAGAACTGCCTCTGATTGCCGCTGAAGTGGGAAAACGGTTTTTGGTGAAGCTGTTAGGAAACATCAGGGAAATATGAGACATTTACCATGATGACGACAGTATTCCTTCATTCAGAGTGTTTGCTGATGCAGTCATTGGCTTCTGTTTGTCATGTAAATCTCACTCAGAGGGGTTTTTGACCTGTGCCTCAGCACATTTGCACTGCTTTCAGCTGCTTCACACCAGGATTTCAGCTTCCCTCAGGAGACAGAAAGCTCGGGGTTTAGGGGAAGGCTTTTGAGAGTCATTTATCTGCCACAGCACCGCTGTGTTCAGGTGCAATCAGGAAACTGAACCTCTCTTCAGGAAGAACACACAAGCTACAGAATTGCTTCTCCAAAAGTCCAGAGCAATTTGAGGAAAAGCAAAGTGGTTCGGTTGCACCGGTGCCTGTGAGAGTGTGTTTGGGCGATGCACAGAGCCTTGAGGATTATCACACTTTAGCAGAGGGTGGTCTAATACGCCTGCCTGTCAATCATCCTTACGCAGGGTTACAGCTGGATGGAGGGGAGAAACATGACACATATCGCCACAAAACATCCTCACCATATGCTGTGTTTGTGTTGCCTGAGTTTAGAAAGAGTCCACCATAAAAAAGAAGAAACTTCTCCTCAAAACTTAGTTAGCAAAGTGATGACTTCCTGAATGGTTCCTGCTGTTGCTGTGCAGGCGCTTTGTGCTCCTCACAACGTAGTTGTGCGGTTGTCTTCTCTGATAGTTGTTCAAATGAAATGTGTTTTTAACTGTAGAATCATCCCAAAATCTCACCATTTCTTTCACTTTTCTTAAACTGAACGAAATCTGCCAACTTCAGAACAGGTTATTTACACGTCGTTTAGTATGGGTGTAGCTGCAGTCCATCCATCCGTCTGTCCGTTCATCCAGCCATGCATCCAACACAGCTACTGTTGGGTGAAGGTGGGGAACACCCAGGGTGTTCCCCACCTTCACCGTCTGTCACCGGGCCATCCATTCAAACCCAGAGATTGTTCCGAAGTTTCACTGAATCTACATGAAGCCTGCTTTGGCCTGTGGAAGGGAACCAGAGAAAACCCACAAAACCCAGAACATGCAACCTCCACACAGAAAGAACTCTGCTGGAATTCAAACCTCGCTCTTCTCTGTGACACGAACCACTACACCAGCTCTTAACTATGAAGGTAGGAATACAGGCCACAAGAACACAAGTTGAGTCCAGGAGGAGCGTCATGCCGCAAACACGAGTGGAAAAGCCTTTAGACCACACTGTGCCCGACGCCACAGCTCATCTATTTTTACTGTCTGCACAGACATCCACATACAAAGGATTCACTGTGAAAAAATAATCCAATCGGTTGAAATCAACCTCCCTGGGTGGGAATAAACGACAAGGAGAAGGGCGAAGGACTGATTCATAAGCTCATAGCCACACATTAACATTAGGCTGAAGGAGTGATGCTCAGTTTTAGATGTTTTGTGGTTTCAAGCTGCACTGAACACACACAGACGTAACATCAGGCCCATGCTTGTCACATGCTGACTCTATAATGTGACAGACATGTCATTCTTTACACTTACTGAAATAAATGTGAAAGTGTGATCTGCATAACTCATCCTTTCTGCTGCAGGCATTTCACCCAGAATGCAGCAACCGGAGCAAATGAGGAAACTAACATTTTCACAGGAAAACAGGATTGTTGCCTTCACACCCCCCAAATATTCCAAAAGGTATGTCAAAAAACAGACCCCAGAGGGAACAGGGGCGACCCAGTGTTTCATTTACAGAGACAACAGTCCTCAGCCATCATTTTTAATAATTGCACAGCGGCAGTTGGCCGGCAGCACGGGGACAGGATAGCCTGAAATCGGTTGATGATCAGACGGTTTTGGGGACCTTGGAGACCCTCCTATCAGCCAGTTATCACGCCGCTGCCTTTCCTGCCACTGAGCTGCCACCACGCAACCTCCAAATGTGCCCAGCCCTTGCATTCAGTGATCCACACAGTGGCATTTTGGGATATGTGACCGTAGTCTTAGAAGCTCTGTCTACAAACGCTCACTGATTGCTGTCCAGGCTAGTTTGTTATGTCTTTGACTCGCTGCCCCCTTACAGGGGTTGACCCGTACGGGTTTTTGGGGTGTCTGGGCCCATAGAGGGCCGTAAAGAGGAGCGGCTGGGTCCTAACGGGAGCGCAGGTGTGACTTGCAGTTCCTTTGAGGCTCGAACGGCCACCTCAAGGGACGTCATGAGAATGGAACGTACCATTGTTGTCTGTGTGCTAACATGTGAAGTATGCATCATGCCAATGGAAGTTACTCGTACCGGTGATGCTGTGGTACAGTGTCCTTCGCTACACTCTAGTTGTTAGAAAGCTGTGAGCACTGGCTCCTTACTGACCGTAGAAAGGCCGCACACATGAGGCATGCACATCCATCCTATGACATCCAAGTGATGTCCCCACAACTACACTCTGATCATGTGAACGGGACTAACTCTCTCCTTACGCAGCACGCAGGATTTTAGGGGTTGAAAAATGACATTCTGTCCGACATGCCTGCGTCCCACTAACCTCACCCTTACTTGACCCTTTTGTGTTGGTTAAGTGTTCACTGTGACCTGCTGGCCCCACACAGGTTTCCCTTTATTTCACCTGCATCCACCCGTAAGGGCAGTTTTAGTCATTTCTTGTTAACAAGCAGCACGTCATTGTGATCAGCGTCTGAAACGCCTCAGAGGGGGGCTTAACTGGGGTCGATGCTGTCCCGTGTGCAGCGGGGGGTCTGAGCTTTCAATGGGGGCCGTGTTAAGGAAGGGCAAGCCGTCTAGGATGTTGTCTTGTAATGGGGGCAGATTGGGGTAAATCAGAGTGGAAGAACTCCACTTTGCAGCATCCTGACCAATGAAGACTCCACGACACAAGAATCCACAGCAGAGTCAAACCGGGGTCAAAAGTGGAGCAAACATGTTTCTTCTTTGAAGAGTTTCATCTGCACTCCTGGATTCAGCCGATGCTTGTGGTAGCCATGGAAATGGTGGGAAATCAGGCCTGAGGTCAGGGTGGTGGAGGAGGAGTAACAGATGCTGACTGTCTTCCACTTTTACCAGGTCGCCACTGTGTGGGGCTGATGGGGAGGTGTGCATGAGACGAGGTAAACAATCACTGGATTACATCTTTAGATTAAATTACTCCTCCCTCCCTCCTCCCTCAGTCATCTTTCTCTGTTGGATTTATTTCTTTGCTTGTCATCATTTCTCATTTTCTTTCAGGCCACACAATCCCTGACTTTTCCCAGTGCTGTTAAAATATGGGAAGCCATTGATCCCTGGAGATGATCTGTGGCTGTAAAAGGTGTTAAGGCGCAGCAGCGTTTGCTGTCTTCACCAATCTGTCATCTGAAAGGCTTTCACCCCTTACACAGCCACACGAGTTCAACTCATGGAACGTGAAGGGATGCTGTAGCCACTGCTGAGAACGTCGGTGCGATTCATCCACAACCGCCACGCCTGGTTTTATTATCAGAAATAACAATATCATCCCAAACAGCAGAAAATCTTTCTGAATGTCAGGCTATGAAACTGTGTGAGGTTCTCACACCTTACGTACAGCATCACCGTGGAACTTCCTTTATCCTTATAAATACTTCACAAGACACTTACCGCATGCACAACAGCGTTACGTTCCATTTTCATGGCGTTCCTTGAGGAGGCTGCATGAGCCTCAAGGGAACAGCTGCCGCCCCCTTAAGATGCAGCCATTCCTCCTTATGACCCTCCACAGACCTGGACAACCCAGGCCTGCAGCCCCCGTACAGGTCAGCGGGGGCATTAGACTGAGGCATGAAAGGCCAGGGTTTGGGAGGCCTGCTTCTGGACTTTCAAGCTCCAAAGTCTCTGGTGGAGGACCAGAGAGCATGCTGGGAAATGTAGGATCTTCGGCAAAGTTTTTTATGGTTTTCCGTTTTATCTTTCCAGTGTTGCTGCACTTGCTTGCATTCAGCTTTCTAAATGATTTACTTTCCAAATGTTCATTTTCTTTCATTTTTTTGTAAGTAACAAGTTTTTTATTTTAAACGTTTTCTTTGAAATTACTGTAACTTTTGCACATTTACCAACATTTTCAAAAGTAACTTAACGTCTTTCTTCTTTTCACTTTTTGCCATCCTAAAATTCCTGTCTGTCCACTGTGAAAATCCTATTTGTGCCCTTGGCGTGATGTCAGAGTGTCGTCTTCTCTGCTGAGTTATCAGGTGTCATCAACAGGGACGCTGTTTGGTCCCACAGCTGCTTTGAACTGGTTTGTGTTCATTCAGTTTAGTTACATTAAGCAACATAAAGCCATTAAGGCAACAAATCTGGATGTAAATCAAATGAGAATGAAATACAGAGTTTTTTTTGTGGGGGGGTGTCAGGTTTCATCAAAAGTTTGCCGACAGAACCTCAGGCTGGAACACGTATGCAGAAACCTGTGGATAATCTCCCCGCGGGCAAAGGAATGGCCTTTGGCCCAGCTCTGATCATCTGCCCCACTCTAATCTGCACCAGGAACGTCCTGGGGTAAACACAAACTTCCATCTCCATGGCAACGCACTCATAATCCAGCAGAGGGGATTATTTAGAAAAAAGTCATTTAGGATGATCAAAAGAAGGGAGGATTTGAAATGTATCCCAAGTGACATTCGTGGCTCTGTGAAATAATCAGGGAGGGGGGGGGGGTGCAGGCTTGCTGCTTGGTGACTCACCGATGTCGGAGTCTTTATGGTTCTTGATGAGCTCAGCTAGCTCAAAGTTCCCAGCAATAATGGCCACCTGGAGAGGAAACAGACAGATTAACCCACATCCAGCCTCTGTGCAGCAGGTGAGGACGGCTGCAGCTTCAGGTGTGTTCCGGCACTTTTGTGCACAAATATGAGGACAAACACTGCAAACAAAATGAACAGTTTGGAACAATCCAACTTCAAGTAATGATTGCTTTTAAATTCTCTTTCTTCAGTCTCTCAATCTGTTTTTACATTCCTGATGTTTGGAGTCTCATTTCTCTGACACACGGGGTGAAAGCTGAAGCTCAGAAAGCAAACACACCTCTTTTACCCTCCACAGCGCCGCCCTGGCTGAAGAGAAATACTTTCATGGTTGTTTTAAAAGGAAGGGTAACTTTGTCAGCACAGACTGATGCTTGGTTAGTTTATGGCTGAGGTTCAGCAGCCTCAATGCTGACATTGCTCTAAATCAAACGGCCTTGTGTGTTTATTTCACAGACAGAGCAGTGTTTGATGAAGGTTTGATCTTCTCAAAGTTCTTTCTTTAATTAGAATTGGTTTAAAGCACATGCTATTTGATTCTGATGGTGCAGAACGGCCATGTAAACCTTCTTCAGCTCATTCTTCAGCTCATTTCAATCTTTAGCCGTGCTTTCCACGCAGCGTGAAGATAGTGGCAGAGCAATCACAGCATCACTCTCTCCTGCTGCAGTTTACGGTGGATTTGGGAGGAATCAGAGAGAACGTGTGGAGTTCTGACGCTGTGAAGGACTGATGAAGGTCAAAGGAGTCACAAATAGAGGATTGTAGCTTGTAAAGTATCAAACATCCACGTTTTGCTGTTCACTTTTTACTGACTGATCAGGATACAGTTAAGACAATCTCTCCATGGGGAAAATATGAAACAAAATTCAGGACTCTTTCATCTCCCATTCTCCAGGTACCATAACACAATTGTGTCCCCATTTGCTGTGAAAGTGTTTTCTTTTCACAGTTTTACATTTCACACTTGTTCTTGCATTCTGTTGTATGTGCTTTGTGTTTCTGGTTTCTGTTTTGTCGTCGGTGGAACTCCTGTCTTTCATAATGATGTTCCTTTAGTTATTTATTTTTTCAAAATAATTAATTTCAAGTTGAATTAAAATTGAAAAGGATTCTTGATTTTTTCTTCTCACGCTGTTTCCTGAAGAGGCTTTGTTCAGTGAAGCTCTGGTTTTTATTCACATGTTATTTATAAAATGTTTCACGTCTTTATAAGATGATCTCATGAAAATAATTTGTTTGCAGTGACTCGATCCGTCCACCAGGGGGCGGCAGAGGCCCGATGCTGAGGAAGCCACACCATCAATGACCCAGATGAAACTGTCATGTGGCGTGGCTGCACACGGCCAAACCTGCAGATCAGGTGTGTCAGGTGTGAGGCTTACAGCCTGGTGCCATTCAAAGTGATCACAAACCGTCCTCTGACAAGATACACAACACACACACACACACACACACATGCTCAAAATGCCCAGCAGCATTATGTAAGCACCCCTCAGTCGATTCTTAGAGAACAAATATTCACAAGGACAGAATTGAAGCGGGTTTGAAGGATGGCGTCTTCTGTGCTCTGCCAACCTTTCATGCACAAAAGCCCCATTTTTCTGAAAAACACATCTTTTCTCTAAAAACTACTGCTTCTGTTTCCACACTGAAATGAATGCATTTGACAGGCTGCTGACTGCACAGCAGATGGAGGAGGGGCTGCTGGAGCTTGGATGGATCTCCCACAGCACACGCCATGAGGCGTGACCAACCTGTGACAGGTTCCTGTCCAGCAGCAGCCTGGGTTCTGGAGCGGGTCGGGGATACAAAGATCTGAGCTGTGCTCCTGTGGACCTGCCTGCACAGGTAAGCTGAAGGAAGGTTCCAGCTGTTCCAGTCAGCCCCAGGTCTGGAACACATCCCACTCCTGAGTTTTTCAGTCCATCATCACATTGAAAAAGTCAGAATTGCAGTTTTGTTGAAGGAGTAAACACAGTTTCACCTGTGAGCCGACGGCCCGCGCTCACCAGACCTTTGAAAGTATCATAGACTGGACTGAGTGAATGTGATGTCCTCCATGGAAAAGGCCTCATTTCCGGCTCCGATTAAATAAAGTTAATTCAGTCGCCATTCTTGTGCTAAACGAACGCCGTCATGTTGGAGCCCGTCGTCATGAGAAAGCAGTCGTTGATCTGAATCAATGTTTCTGTGGCTACTACTCTGACCAATCAGGAGTGAGCATGTTAGAAAGCCACACCCCCACCACTAACAGAGGCCAGACCACATCTCAAACCTTCTGAATGTTGAACATGTTTTCCATCAGGCTTCATCTACATTTACCGAGGCATCTGATTGGTCACGTAGTAACTTAACAACCTGAACAACCACAACAAATATCATGAAAAAGTTGAGAATGATCAAGAACACGTGTAAAAAAAGCAGAACGCTTTCTCTGGTCATTCTGACCAACAGCAGCTGTTTATTCCTTTACTGAAGTCTGTGGGATTTTGGCTTCTTGGAGCCAGCAGGCAAAGATTTCAAATGGTTAATGGAAGCTTAATGGAGAAACTTGAGATCAACATTTTGAGTCCAGTTGTTCTGAAGATCCGAACTCCTGTGATGAGATGACCTGAAGGACGTTTACTTATAAAGCACTTTTCTACCTTCACTGAAGGCCCAAAGCGCTTTACAGTCACGGTCTCAGTCACACATTCACACACATTCACACACTGATGCTGGCGCCAACCTTCCATCAGAGGCAATGCAGGGTTCAGTGCCTTGCCCAAGGACACTTCCAAAGGCAGGCAGGCAAGGCGGGAATTGAACCTGCGATCAGAGGCTGACTGCCCTTTCCACTGCACCACGGCCGCCCCCATAATGAACCATCACACTCCGCTGTCCTGCTGCATGAGGCAGTGAACGTCTTCGGCACAAATAGAGCCTGATAACGTGAGACGCCTTCAGGGATCACAGCCATCCAGCTTTTGCTCAGTGCTTACATGGACATCGAATTAGAAAAAAACAAGGATTTTCTAATGCCAGTGAACGGATCAGTATCTGACTGAATGTTTTCAACACTAATAACAGATTTAGTTTCCACTCTACAATATAATAGTTGTACTAGCTTTAATGATGAATCAAAGCAGCTGTTTTTCTGATGTAAGCTGTCAAATTCAAGCACAGCTTAGAGTATCATCTCTGGAAAAAGCAAGCTGACACGACGGCTTCAGATTACAGTCAGTGACACAAGTGCTTTTGAGCAAACACACCAAAAGCCTTTAAAAGTATACCACAAACACATGTGATCACGTCCAAATAACAAACACTTGAAAAAACGTTGTGTTACACTGTTGTAGATATGTTTCTATGCACAACAGGGAGCAAAAAGACACGTTAACACAAACCGAATGTTTCTGATTGAAACTTTTAACCACAAACAGAACAAAAATCCTTTGAAAGTTTGCTGAGCTCTGCAACACGCCGGCGATGTGTCCAGCAGCAGCCAGGTCAGGCTTTGGCGACCCCGTGACCCTGACAGGGATCCAGCAGCTTCAGAAAATGGATGGAAGTTTGTTGACCCTCACACCTCTAGCGCCTGTCAGACTGGGTTTCTCCCGGTGCCGTTCCAGATGAAGCCTGTGCTGTGCAAACACTCAGTGCTCTTCATCCTTCCTGTTGAGCAGAACCAAGGCGGGTTCTGTCCAAGCAGGCTGTAATGCTGCACTTCAGCCAACATCAGTCAACCAATGAGCTCTGGCAAACACCATTTACCTCTCATTATCAATTCACCGCCCACTATCACCTCCACTACTGCCATCGCCTCGCCCACATCAGTTCTTCTCTAGTTCTCCCGTGGTTGCCATGGAGACACATGTCTGTGTAGTAACCAGTGGGGGGGGGGGGGGGGGGGGGGGGGGAGGGGGGTGTGGTAGAGCGTTTTGGTTGACGGAGGTTGGGTGAAGAACAGCAAAGAGAGAAGACAATGGAG
>BSAI01000020.1:57033-74692 GCA_036245035.1 Adrianichthys oophorus
ATGAGGGGGGGGGGGGGTTGAAGTGATGTTATGAGCCCCTTTTAGCCAAATGGAACGTCAGCAGAAACAAAAGGCCTAAGAGACTGTGGAGAAACGGCTTGGAACGGAACAAAAGACCAGAAGGAAGACGTTCTCGTTTCCACACTCAACCTGCAGACATCTCTAACAATTCATCAAAGTTGACTGAATGCAGCAACATGACAAACCTGCTGAAGGTTCAGTGGATTATTGCCGTCTACACTCCTTTCAAACGACACAAACGTTTCTGTGGAAAGCCTTCGTGGACATAGATTCACCCACAGCACCAAACCTTCACTTCCTTCAGAAACAAAAACCTCTAAATCCTGAAAAGTAATTCAGAAAAAACGGAATGACCTCCTAATCTCTGACCATCCTAGTGGATCAGGAAAAATACAAACTTTTATGAACAAATGAGGGAAGCAACATCCCAGGATGTTTCATTTCTATTGTATTGCACACAAATATGATTATTAGCTTCTGGCAGGTACCTTTGGTTCTGTTCCTGCGCTGGCCTCCATGATGACCAGTGTTCTGCTGCCCATCGTACCAGCTCAGGCCTTTACCCAGTGGAGGCGCAAAAACAATTTATATGGGGGAATGGGGGGGCCATTTCAAATGGAAGGATTTAAACTCTGTTTTATTTTTGTTATCATATATTAAAACTGCAGCTCTCTTAGCCATGAAGGTTTAAAGATGCTTGGATTGATGATGTCTTTGTCAATAATGATGCTAATGCCCCTGCCTTCACCTTTGCTTTTTGCTTCTGCCCCAGCGTTCCTTCAGGTCCCCTCATCCCACTGGCTCTAGATTTTTAGGAACGTCTGGGAGCTGGTCATTTGAGGGGGATACTGGGAGGAGGGAAGGTGTCAGGAAAGGGGTTGTGGAGGACGACAGACACGGACACTGATGATATAACTGCAATGCCTTTAGGATGAAATTCTTGAGTGTACGTCATGTTCTACACTGAAGCCCCCTCCCAGTTTTAGAAATGAGGTCAAAGGTCAGCTGAAACCATCATCTACTACGTCTGTTGTGAGGAAGTTGCTTATTGGACTAAACTGAAGAGAGGAGAACAATCTGCTGCTTGGCTCAACTTCATTTTAAAGTCTAATGTTAGTAATAGTGCTTGGAGATGATCTTTAACCGCTTCAACCACTGAACTTAATGTAGAGAGAAGCAGAGCTAATAACAAATAAGGTTTATCATTTCAACCCTTCACTGCTGTGAATCTAAATGCTCTTGCTGATGTCATTTGAGGCATGACATCGCTCTTTTCTCAGTAAGATCTTCATATTTTTCTAAGATGTTCCTGTGAGTGTGCCTCATGGGTCAATACTTGGTATACTATTGTTTTCTTAGAAACCAATGCATGTCTTAATGCTGACTGATGCAAATTCTGCTGTCATTTCCAAAATAAAAGCCTTTCAGAAACATCTTCTGCCTCCAGCCTCTTGCTCCTTATTTGCTGCTAAGCACTCGTGTGTCTACCATGATGTTTTCCAAGCAGCAAAGGCACTGACAATGCTTTCTAAGAGAGGACTGCAAAGTGTGCATGAATTCAAGTATCTTTAGTTTCTTGTTAAAAACAGGATCTAAAAACATCGGAATGGGATTTTCTTTTGACTTAAAACAGGTTTAAACCTTTAGTGCTGCGAGAACATTCCAGTGTGTTAAAACAGCATCACCAAGAGATCATTCAAAGGTGTAAACAAACAAACATGTAAAAAAGTGACAACATTCTTAATGAAATTGCAACTTTTTGTCAAATAGTAATTATTTTGCTTTATAGTTTTAAATGTTGTATTTATGAGGTGCCAACGTGGGCTGCACGGTGGCGAGGCGGTTAGCGGTCTGACATCACATTTGGAAGGCCCTGGTTGAAATCCCAGCTGAGTTTTCATTGTGTGAAGTTTGCACGTTCTCCAGGTGTATCCGAGGGTTTTCTCCCACAGTCCAAAAACATACTTCATAGGTTAATGGATGATTCTAGATTTTGAATGTGATTGTGAGGCCCTGCAATAGACTGGTGACCTTTTCAGGGAGAACTCTGCCTTCATCCAGCAGTAGCTGGGATAGGCTCCAGCAGCCCCGTGGCCTTCAGCACGTTCCGACACTGGACAGATGGAAGGATACCTGCAGCTATCAGCTCACTCTCTAACATGAATGGCGGACGAAGGCCAACTTGCAATAGTTTGATTTGATGAGCGGCGTGTTTCTCAAGGTAATACAGACATAAACTGTTGTTTGTTAGCTACAATCCAACATGTTTCCTTCTACTTGTGTTCAGTTCAGGAGTTCATTAATGTCATTTTTAAAGAAGCAGCAGATTATTGGTTCCTAACCAACTCTAGAGGTGTTAAGAGTTTCATTATGTCTGAAGAAAACCTTCCTGAAGTCAGAGACCTTTTTTACAACAGACATTTATAGACAGACACAGGACTTAAACAAGCTTGCCTGAAAGCTCAGCACAAAGTCAAGTCCTGTACTGTAAAGGCTTTCCCTGCATGTGGAACAATGATGTGCTCAGATGTGGTTGCTATGGCACCAAAACCACAACTGCTCTGCAGCTTAAGGTGAGTTAAAAAAAAAGGGAGTCTATTTGCAGATGTGCTTTTGGTGAGAGAAAAGCTCGCTGGCGTGGGTGTCTGAGGTTGGTTTGCTTGCGTGGTTATTCACATGCGACTTTGGCCATGGTGTGACCTGAATAAACACAGCAGCAGATTGTCAGCTGTGCATCAGAGACTGAGATGTGGAGGAAGTGCATGCGAGCAGAGGGAGCCTCCGAGGGCAGGAAACAAATGAGGAGAAAGAATGTGCAAAGCAGAGGCTTGATACCACATAGGAGAAGAATTAGACGAGAAACGAAACACAAAAGAGAAGGTATATAGAGAGGACAAGGTGCCTGATAAGGAGCTTTAAAAAGTCCGGGGTCAAACGAGGAAGACGAAAATGCTGCATGAGCACATAAGGAAGACAAAAAGATGTATTTAATGGAATGATAGAGCCCATTATTATGAAAAGTCTTTCTCTCCTTTCTTTCTTCACTTGTTTTGCAGAAGGAAATAAAAAAACAGGTGTAAAAATGCTGAAGGGATGCATGCTATTATCAAACAGTGCGCCTATAACACTCCCACACAGACACAGTATCTTCATTAGCAGGACACAGAGCTGTACATTCTAACACAGCTCTTTCAATTGACATTTATTAGTATTTGGCCTTTCCAGTTAATAATTTGGCTTCTAATGATGGTGTTTTAAGCAGTTTTCCATCTCCAGAAGCATGCAGAGCATCGTTCTCTCTACATACTGCCAGGCTGGGATTCATGCACAGCTCAGCAGCCAATAAAAAGGTTTCTTTTCAGGAATTCAAATCAGAGAAAAATACAATGCCATTATGTTTAACCACGGTGTCCCTTTATGTCAGAACACATTCAGATTCAAAAAGATTGCATCTGCATTTCTTCAGGCAACACCACGGACAGAGGGATTTCTGCAGCTTCCAGATCCCTGCAGAAACTGCTCAGCATTTCTGATGGAATCTCAGTTCACAGCATGCTGGATCTCTTTTAGGAAAAATATACTTTTTTTATCAAATATCTTTTTCATTTAACATATTTTAGTTAAAACAACAAAAGAAAAACCTTTGAAAAGGTTTGTAAGTACAGATGTGTACAAACTGAAACTAACAAATGTATTTGTTTCACAAACCAGGTTGATATTAAAGCAGCAAAACAGGACTCACAATCCATTCAGTGTGTTAGCCGCTGATGAAAGGCCAACACGGCAAACCATAAAATTAATTGGAATACATGCATACATATCAAATTAGCACACAATGTGATTCTTATACGTGAAGCAGGTCTGTAACGGATGTTTCGGCAATTTCATTTTGCACAACTGAAAAGCATAGCACAACAACAATGAAAAGGCTGCAGTAAATGCTGCGAGGAGGAGGTGGAAATGCCACATGAGGTGATGAAGAGAATGCTTTCGTGTTCTGATGGTGTAAATACTTCAGAATGTTAGAGGTGAAAGTTGCTCATATGGTCTTTCCAGCACTGCAGGGAACTTTGTAAAATCTGGTTGTAGGCTTGTTGTGGTTGATATTACTGTCATTAGTTGAAAACGTTTAGCTCTTTGAACAAATGTTAAACGTGAAGTCTCTAATCAAACAGATTTGTTCCTCCCACATACATGTATGTACTTTATGTGAATGTGACTGTTGGTATTTTAAATCAAGTACTACTTCAGATGGTTTTTAATCGAATGACTGCGTCACTGACATACGCACACATGCAGATGAAAATAACCAACAATCAGATGGCTAACATGCCCACGTTAGTGACATCAAGACCAGGATGTTAATTAAACCCAGAAAAAACTGAGGTCATTATACTAGGTCCAAAATACCTCAGAGATACCCTACCTGTTCAGATGGTCTCCCTGAATGGTGTCAATATAGCCTCCAATCCCACAGTTAGAAACCTGGGGGTTTTATTTGACCAGGATTTATCATTTAAGGCTCACATATCACAGGCTTGTAAAACTGCATTTTCTCACCTACGCAATATTTCTAGGATCATCCATGCTTTTGTTACGTCTAGGCTGGATTACTGTAACTGTTTGCAAAAGTTCTTTAAAAAGTCTTCAGCTTGTTCAAAATGCAGCAGCTAGATTGTTAGCAGGAACCAGCAGAAGAGAACACATTACTCCTGTGTTAGTTTCACTTCACTGGCTCCCAGTTCACTCTAGAATCAAGTTCAAAATCCTCCTGCTCTCTCCCCGGCGGCTCTGAGTCCAAGTGGTTTCGTAAAGACAGAAGCAGCAGATCAGAACCCCCGTATTACAAAAAAAAGGGGGTACCCACTGGATCCACAAAGGAAGAGTCTAATCAGTCGTGTCTAATCAGTTCAGAACCTGCCATCGAGCCTGGACACAACATTCCGTCTATTGGTTTAGATTGACAATGTCACAGTTCGGATTCCCAAATCAAATGGATGCATATATAAAAAAAAAAAAAAATCCGGCAAAAGACTGGAAATCTGTCCAGGGTGTACACAGCCTTCCCCCAACAATAGCTGGGATAGGCTCCAGCAACCCCGTGACCTCTGAAAGGATTCAGCGGGTTCTGAAGATGGAATAAATGAAAAATGAACAGTTTTCTTTCAAGTTAAATCATTTTAAAAAAAGCCAAAAAAACCAAATTAATACTATTATTTATTAATACCAATTAATGAAAAATAAACAAATTCTGGGGATCAGAATATGTCAGATCAGAATAATAGATTTTCTCCTTTCTTTCTTTCTTAGACTGTTATCTTGGACATCCCCACGGATGGGGAATTTGGAGACAATGGGAATGAAGACAGACTACCTAGTGTCCGTGAAGGTTTTAAATGTGCGCTCCCTTGTCGACGTCAGAGTGTCGGGGTGGACTGGTTTTTTTGGCGCTGGGTTTTCCCCGAGGGGCTGTTACAAAGCTCCCGTGGAAAAACGGGCAGGTGACTTCCAGTGGAGGGTCGTGCATGGGATCATAGCCACAAACAGATATCTGACACACGTCAATCCTGGCACAGGGGATGGGTGTCCGTTTTGTTCAGTTAGCGAGTCGGTGGTCCACCTGTTTGCTGAATGTCAGCGTCTGGCGAGTCTCTTTTCTTTTCTACGGGTGTTGTTTGAGGGGTTGGGGGAACGGTTTACTTTGGTTTGCTTCATTTACGGTCCTAAATACGAGACTCGGAAAAAGAGCGTTCACACACTTTTGAACTTCCTTTCAGCTGAAGCCAAGCTGGCTGTGTGGATGTCCCAGAAAAACCGGATCCAGGGGACCGGGTCCGATGATGCTCTGTTTCTCTTTAAGAGACGTTTGGCAGCTCGGTTGGGAATAGAGTTCTGTTTTACAGTCTTACTAATTCACTTGATGATTTTGTTAAAATTTGGACCATTGCAAATGTTTTATGTTCTGTCAGCAGAGACTCTTTGGTGCTGAATTTTTGATTTCATTTGTTTATCTTTTGTGCTTCTTGAACTCATTCCCTGCCCGTGTAATTTTTTATTTTTGAAGTGCTGACCGATTATTAAAGGTTTTTTACAACTCAACTCTTTCTTTCTTTCTTTCTTTTTTTCTTTTTTTCTTTCTTTCCCAGAATGTTATAAAACCTCAAAGCATTTTTGTTTTAAGGCAATTTAGTTGTGCAGTGTAGCTGTTAGTGTTAAATAACAGACTGTATTCTGTAAAATGATTTTGCTGTCATAAACTATCAGCTGTATAAAGTACAGATGAAAATAAACTGACCTTTTCTGTAGATGTTCCCTCTGCTTTTTTCTCTGGGTAACATTAAGTCACAGTGCTCTTCAGCTCCTCATAATCTGATGCACTCTTCTGCTTTTGATGCACAAGCTCCTCAGTTTTTGATCTGCCTCAGTTCCCTGCATTTCCAGGAGTTTGCTGGTCAGAAAACAGGCATAAACTTGTTGGACTCAGCTCTTGGATTCATGTGTAGGTGGAGAGTGCAACAATGATAAAGATAGTAAGAGCAGGAGAGCCATTTTTTCCCCACTCCATAACAAGTGAGAGTCCAACATGTCTAGTATCTGCTGGTTGTTCTGCCTGTGAGTCCAGAGGAAGGAGAGGAACTGGAGCTTTTTCTGCCCATTTCATCCAAATAATATAGAAGCATTACATTTAAAAGTATAAAACAATCATCCGTCTGTGTATTCATGCGAGGGCGATCTCATCTCTGAAAGACTGATGCCATCATGACTGCTGAAGTTGCAAAATGTGCTTTCACAGGTATGGTGTGTTTGTTATCTATTGGGTCTAAGATTATGCCATCAGTCTCAAATGATCTATTTAAAGCCTTTTTTTTTTACTGAGCACCAGTTAAAGAGCTTTTTTGCATGAATTTGCAAACATCAACTGCACTGCTCTCCTGCTGTGTTCCTGGTTTTTCTGAGACCAACACAGAGCTTTTCTTTGAATCAGCCATCTCATTCTGTAACACAAGGAGTGAAACAGCGAGCACCCACCAATGCTCCACTTTGGCTAAACCTGATGAAACTTGATGATTCAATGACCTGCTTAGATAATCAGGGCTCTGAATATGCAGCATGCCTGGATGAGGATGGGGAGGGTTTTTTTCTCACAGAACACACCAGTAGAATGGGAGGATTTGACTGAAAATGGACAAACTGGTGTTCATGTCAGTGAACCCGAACAGACAAACCAAGTCAAATGACACTAGCGGTGAGTTTCCAAGTTCTAGCAAAAACTTCAGTTTACTTCCTGAGTTTGACACGAGCACAAGTGAGATAAATAAAACTGCAGGTTCAAGAGCTGAGGCCAGCAGCACCTGAAGCAGCGTGGCTCCACTAACACCAACGTGATCTCTGCTCAGCCTGCGCTCACTCAAGAAGCTCAAACTAATAAAATGCTCTGAGTGGATGTAGAGGACATTCAAGGAGCCCTTGGGACTGCCTTTCATAAACTCCAGCCTAAAAAAGGCTCTTTTGCAACTCAGGCGTAGGTTATGAGTCAAACATGCCAGCTCGACAGCTCTCAGTTCTTCTGGGGTTTTTCCTCTGGGATGGTGGAGCTGCTGAGGCAGACCTCCTTCAGCCTTTGCAAACAAAAACACAGCTGGATTAACGTGCATGTTGCATCAGCTAATATCAGCATGCACAAACACTTCAGTGTTAACCGTGCAACCAGAAGATAAAGAAGGAAGATGCTGTGCTCCCATCTAAAGGTCTGCAGCTCCACAGCATCCTCCTCCAAGTGATGCATTTTCTAAAACATCCAGCTTAAGAAAGAGGACACAAATCGCTTTTAAAGGAAACTTAGTTTTTTTTTGTAAAGTATCAATTAAAAAGAAAAAAATAGGGTTGTAATGTAATAAATCCATTTATTGTTCTGTCTGAGGCAAGGGGTTAATTGAATCGAACTATATTGGATATCAAACCATTATGAAATTTCTTTATTTATTTCAAAATGAGATAAACTGATTATAATCGATCATTTGGATTTAGACATGGTAGGTTTATATCGCTTTGTCAGACTTGTCAGACTTCCATCTATTCAAAAGCCAAGGGCCATCTTCAAATTGATCCCAATTGACGTTTCAGTCTTCAGAAACATAATCAATATGATTCAGAGCTCTGACTCACAGAAAACATTTTTTTATTTTTGCACTGAAGGAAAAAACTGTTGCTTACAAAAGATAGAAGCAGATCTATTGGCTATAAAGGCTGACATTTAGCTTAACGGGGCTGCACGGTGGCGCAGCTGTTAGCGCTCTCGCATCAAAGTGAGAAGGCCCTGGTTCAAATCCCAGCTGGGACCTTTCTTTGTGGCGTGTGCATGTTGGGAATTCTGGCTTCTTCCCACAGTCCAAAAACATGCTTAATTGGTTACTTTAATATATCCTTAGGTTGCATTAATTGTTGGCCCTCCGACAGACAGGAGACCTGTCCAGTGTGTACTCTGCACTTGCTCAACAGTAGTCAGGACAGACTTCAGCAACACCGTGACCCCGAAAGGTATATAGTGGGTTAAGAAATGTATGTGTCAAGAATCAACCGTCCGGCTCCACCTCCAACCACTAGAGGGAGCTCTTGCCGGAGTACTGACCGTCTCTGCTCCCTTCCTCACTCCACATCCAATCAGACCCTGATCTATGACTCATATCCTCACCAGCTGTTCGGCATCAGCAGCATCACCCACTCTGAACTCTGCTCCATGCGAAGTCTTGTTTTGGTTAGCATACATTTCTGAGCATCATTCCACTGTTTGTCTCTCCATGTCTGACCTTTGCCTGATCTTCGTCTCCCGTTTCGCTCCATGTTTTTGACTCCTGCCTGTTTTTTTGGACTTTGACTTGCCTTGTTTTGTTTGTCATTAAAAGTTGTTGCATATGGATCCAAATGCCTCCGTCTCTTCGTCACAAAATGGATGGATTTAGCTACACCCGCCTTTAAACACATTATTTTTCTATGACTAATCTTTGTGATGTAACTACTGTAGTTATAGTTAAAAACCTAAAAAAATTATGAAATTATAAAAAAAACCAACAAAAAAAAAAACAATAATCTTCATAACAACCAGCTAGCATATGTGAGTCCTGGTGATTACCTTCATGTTGCTCTACTGGATTTCTTTTTGTCTTTTTGTCAAAAAATGTTTTAAAAGATGATGATCCATGGTTGAACATGTTCACCCAGACTCATGATCAGTGCTAGTAGGTGAAGAGGAAAAACAAGGAACGTCTGTCTTGTCACATGTCACTTCAATTTTTGGACCTCAGTTAGGTTTTGAGCCAAATGTCAAAGGTAATCCTTAAAAAACAGCTTTTCAAGCCTATCAGTTAAGAAAAAGGTTGAGAAGTTTTTGATGGACTCTGCTGTTTCCTATTCTATAGTTCAAAATGTTAACTACAAGAAGAAAACTTTCAAAAATGCAAACAACCACCTCATGAGTCTGTAAGTTCAGAATCTGCACTGCAGAAAAATTGGCATTAAAGCAAAAAATGCATCTTAATCTCTAAAGTTTTCTCTATTGTTGTTTACTTTTATATTTTGCAAAAACACAAATAGAAGAAAAACAGCACAAGTGTGTGGCTGACGAAGCATTGGCACTTTTTCAAACTACAAACACCTCACTATAAGTGTAGGGCATGGTGGTGGAAGGTTGATAATTGAGAGGTCGGTTGGCACAGACCCTGAACCTTTTTTTGTCATTTGATCATGAACACCATGAAAGGTTCACTAAAATCATCTGTAATCAAACATGAGTCCATATGCTTTAGCTCCTAAACAGGTCTTTCAATGGGAGTGGGGGTGTAGTTAAAGGACAATACATGCTTCACTTTGATATGTGAGATTTGACCACTGAAACCAGACGCTCTTCTTTATGTTGCCAAAACCTGCCTCCTCCACTGTCACGCTCTTCTGGTTAAACCATCATTTCAGGAAAAGACATTTTCTTTTGGTGTCTGAGACGGTTACATAGAGAAAGTCCAAACCATGTCATATGATGTTCTCATTTACACTCTGAACTTATGTTGTAATTTTGGAGATCTGGAAACAGCCTTATTACAATTGGCCCTATATTGGCCGACATTTACATCTACGGTGGAAGCTGACCCTGTTCATTTTGCACTGTTGCCATAGCAACAAATGAGCTGAAGAAAATGAGCTGTTCACTGTATATATGTTTTTTGGAGCCGACAGCTGACATAAATCATCTTTAACAAACAAACATGCAAATAAAATATGTTAAATTTCAAGGACTACCTGGAAAGGACTCTGGCTGTTGTAGTTCTTCACCTCCTTGTCAGCTCCTCGAGCGAGAAGCACTCTGGCACAGTTATCCTGAGGAAAACACAGAAAAATTGTTTCAAAGAAGTTCACAACAATTTTAGGATAACTCTGGAACTACATTCCCCCACTTTGACCAGAATCATAAAAATCATTTAGCTTCCATTACCAGAAATGTTCAAGAGGTGGGAAAAGTCAGCAGAACAGAAAACATTCCAATTATGAAATGACTGAACATGCCAGCACTGACTCAGGGACAAGAAGAAGAACAAGTCCACATCTACCTATGTCAGGACTGTAGGCTTGCTTGTGGTTAAAATGTGTTTCTGTTGCTCAACTCAGAAAAGAAGAAGAAGGAGTGAGGGCGAGAGAGATAGATGGAGAAAAAGAGAGAGAGCTGAGGGGTTTGAATCTACTGCACAAATCGCCCACAACGTGCTCAACCACGCATGCCCTGTGCACACACAGGAATATAAATACTTTTTCAGATACACAATGAGCTGGTGAGAATCTCACACACAAACTAAGACACAATCGTCCTCCAAACAGGAAATCTGCATTTCACAGATCTTTGCAATCAGACATTAAGGCTGATTTAAGACGTGCACGGGTGGGATATTTTTACTCGTGGATGTCCCATGACATGCTGTATTTTTGTTCAGCTACATTTATAATGTGGCACAATTCAGAGTGAAGAATTGAAGCAGGGGTGGGCTCATCCCCAAGCCCCCATTATCAATGGGGCTTACCTGGACTGAAGCCCCAGGAGCAGTGGCCTTAGTGGGCCCACTAACATATGTGCAAAAAGATCAATCTGTTTTAGAGCACCTGTCACTCAGGTATGTCAGCAGTTGGAGAAAGGAGGCAGAGGATGGTATACAAGTGGTTTAAATTGCACTGATTGGCTGAATTTTTTCTGCTGGATGTGATTGACCTGTGAGGTGACCTATTAAAAGCCTGTATCTTTTTGCTTCTGGCAATGGTTACTGTTCTTGAAAGTTATCTTTAAAGTATAGAATCAGATGGGTTAAAAATAGAAAATGAAGCATGAATCTCTTGGTTGGAAAGACAATCAAATGTTCATGTGAGAGGGGATTTAGGAGCAGTGATGGCTGCAGGAGGAGTCAGAAACACCTCCAGGTTAGCAAACTGCTCAGATGTTTCATGGCATAAGAAGAAAACTATCCACCACATGGTCTGGTAAGATGGACAACAAAGGCTTTAGTGTCATGCACACATATGGGGGGTCGAGCCGTATGGGTGCCGTGGGTTTTTGGGATGTCCGGGTCCATGGAGGGTCGTAGAGAGGAGAGGCTGCATCTTAAGAAGGGCACAGCGGCGTCTTACAGCAGTTCCCTTAAAGCTCGCGTGGCCACCTTAAATGACGACATGAAAATGGAACGTACCATTGTCATGCGTGTGGGAGGTATATCGTGAAGTATTTGTCAGGGATGGATGGATGGAGGTTACATACACTTCTGATGTATGTGCGACGCTGTTGTTTCCTTGTGCCAGACTCTAGCAGTTAGTGAGGTACGAGTACTGGCTATTTACTGACCGCACACAAATGCTGCATGCACAGGGTGTACACGTGAGATGTAAGTGTCCGTAGGATGTACACACAAACTATGCTCTGATTGTCTAATTTCTTCATTCCTAACAGTCAGGCTGCACACAAGGAGTGCACACTTATCACATGAACAGCTCTAACGGGCTCCTTGTGCAGTGTGTAAGACCAGGGGGGGTTGAAAAATAAAAAATCTGTACGACACGCGTGTGTCTCATTGGCTCCACTCTTACTTACCTTAAGGTGTTCACTATGACCTGTCACCCGCGGCATGGGCGTAGCAAAAACATATTTTCTCTCGTGGTTCATTAAGCAGTCTAAGATCTTGATATTTCCTTACAGATCAGTGCAACACTAAACCAATTCATCATGACTCACTCCCCTTCCATTCTATCCTCATTTATTAACATGTACCAAAGGTACATATATTCCTTCATCTTAGAATCCAATGATTAAAACCCACTAGTCGCTCCTCAGATGTGGAGGTGCTTTCGTAGTCCAAATCCATTCAGTGCTCAACAGTAACACCCTCTATGGACCCTTCCAGTCTGGTTTCCAACCGCGAGACAGCACAGAAACAGCTCTCAAAAATATTACCAATGACCGTCACTTCAGGTGTGCCCCAGGGCTCTGTCCTGAGCCCTCTCCTCTTTATATCCTATATCCTTCCTCCTGGTAATATTTTATGGAAATTTAACATCCAGTTCCATTAGTTTACACCCAGCTCAATCTGTCCATCAAACCCAATTCAAAATTTCCCCCTCGTCCCTCTCCACTTGCCTTTCAGTCATTAAATTCTAGTTCAGTTGTAATTACTTATACCTAAACAGTGACAAAACGGAGCTCCTTCTCATGGGAACTAAATCTACTCTTTCTAAAAGTAACTGTTGTCTCAGAACATAGACGGCAACCTGGTACCACCCTCCCCTCAGGTAAAGAGCCTGGGTGTCATCCCTAATGACATCAGTAATGCCCCAGGGTCCGCACACTTTCACCTTTGCAACACTGATTCTCACCACCCCTCGCTCTCTCCCAACTCCTTGTCCCTTCATGTCCACAGTCTTGTTACCTCCCTTCTCAAAAGCTCACTGAAACATCATCCCTGTTGTCAATCCATCTCATTGGCTCACAGTAAATCTAAAGATTTCCACCCCCTCTCATTCCCTCAGATCTTCCTCCTCCATTCCACCTTACGGTGCCATCCACCCGGTTCAGCACCACGAAGAACAGAGCTTACAGTCATTCTGCCCCTAAACTCTGGAGCTCTCTTCCCCCTGGTATCTGAAACTTTAGCTCAATTACTGGTTTTAAATCTACACTTAAACACATATGTTCAAAAAAGTCTTTTCTTCCTAATCCCATTTGTCTTAGATTGTTTTATATGGTGCTGTTTTTACTGGTATCGTGTTGTATTTTGAACAGTGAGTTTGAGTGTTATGAAAGGTGATTCTAATAAAAGGAATTGTTGCTATAATTATCAAAATAATTGTTACAATGTTTCGCTGTTGCTGAAAGATAACATTTTTTAGTGATTTTATTTTCACATCATAGCTGGTAAAACGTCTCTAAATGACATTCTCTGTCCAGCGATCGCACAGTTCAACAGTTTAAGATGGCACGACTGTACCTCTGAGACGAACAAGGTCCTGCAGCCTCAGATCAAAGTCTACGACACCCCAGCCTCCGAGGACAATCCTAAGGAAAATTCCTACTCCAAAACTAAAGCGAAATATAAATCAAGAGGGAGGAGACACAGGAGAAACCCATGTCTGTTTTTCATATTTTTACCGGGTGATCAAACTCAAACTTTATTTATTTGTTCAGCGCCTTTCCTTCAATTGACACCCAGGGCGCTTTACACACAAAATAAATAAATAAATGATAATAAAAAAAACATTAAAAACTTAAAATACACACAACGTAAAAGGAACAGCCGCGCAAAACAACCCCCCTTTCCTCCCCCAGCTCCTCCCTCCATCCACCCAGTGCCCACATGACACCCGCCCACAGGAAAACTGAACAAAGACTAAAAACTGCAGCTCTAAGAAAAAGTCTGGCTCAGTACTGCTGTGCAGAAACGATATTATTCCAAGGTCCAGCCCAACCACAGGGGTCATCACTGCAGTGCCCACCCAACACAGGCCAGCACAGAGCCCACTCTACATGGAGGTACCCCAGCCACCCCAATGAGAATGAGCACCGCAGCACCAGCTCACCCATAGGCAGGAGGACCCCAGAACAGCGGATACCCGAGAGGAAGCACTGGAGTTAAAGAATAAATGAATAAAACGCAGCAATTCAACAAACACTTCAATAATGTCAATAAAATTGTATTTAAATGGTTATATAAAAAGGACAATGAAAGAAAATAAAAATGCCCGAGCAGAGAGTGGAGGGATCCCCGTCTGCTGCCGCCGCCCTGCTGTCTGCCTGCCGGACAACGGCGTTCTGAAAGCGGGGTGATCCCGCCGCTTATTCCCAGGACAGGCAGCTCCAGCCTCTTGGACCTGTCCAGATTGTATCCTTTCCTTACTCAGCCCAACAGTAGTTGGGACCGGTTATATAGCTATATAGCTTGTTAAGACAATGGATGGAAAAAACCAAAAACAGCTAAGCTAACTCAGAGCTAAACAAGGGATAACTGGCAGCTGACCGTAGCGATAGTTAAAAGAAAGAAAGACAAATCTAAAAAAAAGAAAGAAAGTTGGGTATAGTGATCCTACTGACATTTTTTAATTTTTATTTTTACAACACTTGGCTGCCAGTTAGCTTACTTTATCTCTGAATTAGCTTAGCAGTTTATGTTTCGTTATCCTCTTATTACCAACCAATTTTGACAGACATGGTTTTTTACACCTACTGAGAGGAGTGGTATATTTGCTTCTCCTTTTTGGTTTGATTTCTGAATCAATCTGCTGCTGCATTTTTTTACCCGACCACAGTAGGTGGCCTGAGATCGCAGTGTTATGATCTGGTTTAATTCCACTTTCAATAGAGCTATGGTTAGAAAGATAATTTTGCTTTTATTGGATCAATAACATTTTAAAAAGTTCTATTTTATTTCAGTGTAATAAATAAACCAGCACACATGCGCAGTGTGAACAATCCATGTTTTGGGACTCGATGTTTATGCCTGTGACCCCATGATGTATTTTTGACAGTTTGTTCTCAGGAGAAATTTGTAATCAAGACAAAGAATAGTCGCATTCAAAACAAAGACAAATCCTATTCAAAACAGACATGTCAAACTAAAAAAGTAAATTATGTTTTCATGTTTTTTTGCAAAGTTTAGTCTTTATGAATACGTTTCTTTTTGACAGTTATCATACAAAGCGCTTTCCAGGCACAGTCCCATCCACACACAGATGGAGGCTCTGCTGCCGAACACTGGCGCCAACCTATAACCACCAGGAGCAATGTGGGGTTCAGTATCTTGCCCAATAACACCTCCACGCATGGACGGGCAAGGCAGGAACTGAACCTGCGATCTTCCGGTCAGAGGTCGACCGTCCTACTTCTGCACAACAGCAGCTTGATGATTTGGTTATTGGATAAAATACTTTCTTTGTATCACAGTAACACGTTGAAAAAGATCTCTTTCCATAACTAATAACACCCTCCCACATGCGCAAACACACCCCACTCTTTATATAATCTTCAATTATTACATGTTAGCTGATCCAGCTGAGTCCCACTGAACTCATGATAACACAAATGTGAGTGGCTGGCAGACAGAAGGCCGTGCAGTGTGCAGCCTCCACCGCTCACCTGGTTGTAGAGGGCACAGATGTGCAGAGCAGTGTTTCCTGAGGCGTTCTGAGCGCTCATGTCTGCTCCATAGAACAGTAGATGTTCCAGGTGCTGCACGTGTCCATGACGGCATGCCTGCACACACACACACACACACACACCCACACACAAGAGTTAACCTTCCACTCCATACAAGAGCAGGCGCAGAGAGACAACTCCAACACTAGATGTCACTGTGCTGCAAAGCAGACCACATGAGGATGAGGAGCAGCTGGTACCCTCAGTTTGAACCCAGCATTGAAAGGGTGGGGGGACGGGGGGAGGGAGGGGGGGTTCCTATGGAGATCACTTGTAACTGTGTCATTTAAAGTCTGAATCCATCCAAAGCTACAGATAGATGTGAAAGTGTTTATGAAGTAGCTGTCTCCACATTATTCATTCATAGATCAAATAAATGCAATGTGCTTCAGTTTTTCTATTAAATGTGTTCATAAAGCAGGAAAACAGAACACATCGAACCATCTTAAATTCACTGAGACTCAGAAGAATCTCGCTCAGTGTAGATCTTTCTCTTTGCAAACTTTACATTATGTACTTGAGGTTGTCTGAGGTTGTCCAAGAGAAGGTTCATATGATTTCCTACTGGATCAATACTTTTGATCTACTATCTATTAAAATTTAAACGCAAGGCAGAAATATAGGAATAACGAAGTGGTAACACTTTATAATGTCTCCTTAAGGAACTATTTATTACATAAACAAGCATTAGGAAAGCGTCACTAAGCTGCTTAATAATAGATTAATTAGCATTTGTAAATGTCTCACAAATGAATAAACTTCTTACAAAGACATCAAAATATTTTTTAATAAACTACTTATAAGACAGTAACATGCATTAGTAATCTGGTATTAAGCTGCTCATTAAAACATTTATTAATCACTTTATTAAGGATTAATTGCTGAAGCTCCTTAAGGATCCAAAAATAAAAACAATGTGTGATAGACTAAAAAGTTCCCTTTTGTATCTGTAGTTTTTTAAAAACACTTTTTGTTGTTTGCCTCACTTTGCTCAGATCTATATTTATTTTATTAGTGTTGTTGTTTAAAGCTGCAATTGCCCCTCTGTTTGTTAGATAGGATTCAAAAACTCTGTTTTTTAATGTTAAGCCATGTCTTGTTCTGTAGTGTTGTAGTTGTTCCATAAAATAAATATAAAAAGGTTCAACATATACCCGGGATCCTTTTTCTAAGCATTAGTTTCTTGTAGGAAGGGTCAGAGGCGGAGCACCACCCCGTTCTTGAGAACAAAGTCCATCTTGAGCTGGATCGCCTTTTTTTGTCGACAATCTTGAAAAAATGGTCCAATCTAAGGTAAGTTTTGTGAAAATAACAGGTGTTTGGTTTAGAACTGTTTATTTCCATCAAATTCAGGTTAAATATGTGTTTTCCAAACATTCCAGCCTGTGTGTTAGTCTGTCCGAGGGTACTTGAACTCACTCCAGTCACAGGGGGCGCTGTTGAGCACACGTACTTAGACTGCTGCGGGGCGTGGCTAACAGGAGCGTTGATATATTAATAAAAATAATAACATAAATCAATGGACAAACACAGAGGGAAAACCGGGACAGCAATGTAATATTTGGTTTTCCTTTTTAAAAATGGACTCAACGTCCAAACATGATCTTTATTCACTGGAGCACAACGCAGAGCATCAAGGCTGAACACTTACAGAAGGAAAAATATCTACATGCTTGTAGATTACTGGTCACACTTCCACGACACAGTAGAGTACTTCTGATTCATTTGATGAGTGTCTGCATGACTGTGTGCGGGGGGGCCTTAAAGGAGCCCGGCCACTATTAGAGATCAGAGTCTAAAGTAAGGAACACCTGTTGGACCGTCTTTATTGGAGACCGGCCACTATTGGAAGATATCCGCTATAGTCATTTTAGTAATATTGTGATAAATGTGATTTCTGTCCTTTATTGTTCTTTAGATCTGTTCTAA
>BSAI01000020.1:79692-96824 GCA_036245035.1 Adrianichthys oophorus
CATGAACGTGACTTCATTAAAAGCAGCAGGTGGACCACATTTGATGGATTAACAAATGCAAATAAATGTTTTCAGTTTATTTAAACGTGGAAGTTATTTGTAAGACATTTACAAATGCTAATTAATCTATTAATAAGCAGCTTCATAACACCTTACTAATACTTGCTAATGTCTTAGAAGTAGTTTATTAAGGACACTTATTATAAAGCGTTACTGAAGCTTTTGTATGTTTCCTTTTTTTTTTTAAATGCAGCCAGAGGGTTTGTTCCAATCAGTTCACATTTGCTCTTATTTTGCTGCATGAGCCATTATATCACACTAAAGCTCTAAAACTTTAAATGACATTCACATTATTTTGCTTTCTGTAAATTACACCTAACAGTTCTGAGAAATTACCTTGAGGAGGTCAAAGCTTTTATGAAATTCATCAAAATGGTAATGAATCAGAGTGCAGTGTGCTTTTGAGTTTTGACACAAAAAGGTCTGAAAATGGAAAACTAATCAGTGAGTGACTGTGTCATTAAATGAGGAAATAATCTTTTGGTAAAAGGACAACTTCCAACTAAAAAGCATCCCACAATTACCTCCTAAATCATCATGTTTTTATGATGACAGGTTTTGTTCCCCTTTCTTATAAATGCACAGGTGTTAAAGACTTGTTTTTGAAAACATTCATTCAGAAATCTATTATTCATCACTTTGAAACGATTATTGCTCTCTCCAGCTTTGAGAAGAAAATGGAAAATTCCAATCACAGGAATGACTGGGGAAGGTCTTTCAACAGCTTTAAAGAACCAGTTTTAAATGCATCTTTAAGATGCAGACGAGGAGACCAGATCTACATCCAGGTTCATCTGTTGTATGGGGTTGGAACGAGTTGTAAGTTGGAGTTAATGCACAGTCGAAATGGAAGGCTGCTTTCTGATAATAGCCAAACAAAAACGAGGCGACACAATCCACGTGTTTTTACAGTTTTAAAACGTTTGGCTTTCAGCTGGCTCCACATGGAAGAAGAGCTAGAAACCTGTGACAATGCCAGTGTGAATCCTTTCAATGGCTTTTCACCCGAAGGAGCCAGATAAGCAGCTCCACTCAGATAAAGCTGCTAATTTCATTGAAACTAGTTACATACTAGAGAAATGTGATGACTTGCAATAAAGGGACCTTTCTAAGTATGGTTGCAGATGGGTGTTCCAACCCCCACATGCTTCCCATATTGGTGAGGTTTGGAAACGAAACGTTGGCGTCACTAGAAGACCTATGCACTCTGTGGTGCTTTGAAGCAGACTCCATCAAATGCACCTTTGGGAGAAATGTATTTAATAAAATACGGGCAAAGGAATGGACATTTTATTCTGAAAGGCAAGAATATAAGTTGCACCCTCATCCGAAAAAAACCTGATTTATACTACCAAAAAATAAAGTACCTCCGGCTCCAACTAAATTAGGTCAATTCAGTTGCCATTTTTCCACGGTACAGATGTCGCCACATTGGAGCCAGACGACAGTGATTGGTCTGAGTCAATGTTTCTATGGCAACTACTGTCACCAATCAGGAGCGAGCTTGTTCCAAGTCCACACTCCTTCCACTGAAAGCGTGCTCAGGAGAACCTGCACTGTAAAAAATTCTTTAAGGGTTACTGTTCATGCAACAATATTTAAGTACATTTATTTAAACCAATGAATAAAGCGCATTATTCTTGATTAATTAGATTCTGTAAAAGTAGTTTTAAAAATATTTTTGCAACTCAAAACTTAGTAACCAAATATGATTTTACCAAACTACAGCACAATTTTGACTTCCTAAAACTTATTGTTAATGAATTCGTTCAAACTAAACATGTCAGACACTTCCACCCTGAACCTGCACCTGAATTAGTCCGGACTTGTTCTGCAGGTGCTCACAAACAACTGCTTTTAGGGACTTTGTTGGAAATCTTGCTGGAATGAAAGGTTTGTTGTGTTTTTTTAATAATCTATGCTGTATGCCTTCTGCAAAAAGCATATTTCATTAATTCCCATTCAGTTCATGCTTTTAAATAATAAGCATACGTTTCTTGTAGGAAGGGTCAGAGGCGGAGCACCACCCCGTTCTTGAGAACAAAGTCCATCTTTTGAAAAGAAAGAAAAAATGACCATAAAAGAGTACCAGAGCAGAATGGTTATTCTGACCAACAGAATGACGGAGTGACAGCTGTTTGCTTCTCTAGAGAAGTCTGTGGGATTTTAACTTCTTGGAGCCAGCAGGTACTTCCTGTTTGGAATGTCAGGGGGGCGGGGTCACTCAGTCCAGCTCTCATATACAGTCCATGTGTTAGACTTGTTCACTCATTCGTTCTATTGTATACTTACCAGTGGATCCGTTTAGTTTACCATATGAATGAATTCTTATGGATATGTGTTTGCTGAGAATCTGCTGTGACGGCATTAGGGTGATTTGCATTTCTCTGTTTCTAGTTTCACTTCTTCAATAAGTCATTGAAGGAGCGACCACGCTAACGGGCTGGCTCTTGGAAATGAGTTTGGCTGTTGTTTTATGTTAGCACCTTAACACACATGATATAAAGAGAACAGTGTAGAGGTTCTGGTCCTTCATAAAAACAAGCCCTTATATCCATCAGAGTCTTCATCAGTGATGGTTACCTGGTGAACCTCGTGCCACCCGTTTTCATCTTGGCAGCACACGGAGGCGTGGTGTTTGAGCAAGAGCTCGCAGCAGCCCGGGTCACCGCCCACCACCACGCTGTGGTACAGAGGAGTCAGGCCGCGGCTGTCCTTGTAATCTGGAGAGGCTCCCAGCTCCAGCAGAGTCTGAGGGAGGAGCAGGTGGATATGACCAGGAGGACAAAAGATGAATGAAAGGCTGAGCAAGAAGGACTTTAAACACACAACCATCTGTGGATTCAGTTTACAAGAGTCTGCAGGTTGTGAGGAATTAGGATCTTTCGGTAGCATTATTACAAAAAGTGTAATGTGATCTCTACAGCTTTTCTTTGGAAAGCAAATGTTGAAGCCTTTCAATCATCAAGAAAATACCAAGTGCACCTGACTGAACAACCTGTAACACAGACAGAAAAGGAGGAACTGGCCTGATCATGAGGGATTGTGAGAGTTAAAAGATAGACATCTCTGTCAGCAGAAAAGTCTTCATGACTCTCAGTAAGACAAGGCTAAGGAAAAAGACTGCACCGGTTCAAGACTTATTACAGCAGCAAAGACCTCCTAAACCAGTCTGGAAAAGTTAGCTTGGAACGGCTCCATGTACGACCTACTTCCAGGTTCGGTCCTTGAACACTCAATCCCTTCCGGTTTTGTTGTTTACATGGAAATAGTGGAGTATTTGGAGTTAGCAAGATGACTTTTGGAGCTACCCAGAGTCACTTTAAATGATGTTAAGCACATTGTTCATCATTCTAGCAAAACACTCCAAAATAAAAGGCAAAAAGGATTTCCATTTTGTGTCATCCTGCACAGCAAACTTTGAAGGTACTTTGCTAAGGCTGATGTTACTCGCTTGTATTTACGCACGACCAGCTCAGAAACTGAAACTCATGTTGGCGGCACGTACTACGTGAAGCCCATATGCAGATTGTTGGATTGTTGCACTCAGCTGTGAAAATGTGTTCTACGTAAATGAGCCGTCCCCTGGGGGAGCGCACCGCGAAGCAGACACAGCCGTGCTCGGGAAACATTTGGTGTCTTACCCCTAACCATGAGCATAACCCTAACCTTGACCTTTCCTCCGGGTCTGTGGAGCCAACAAAAATAGTTCAGCACTGCCTGCACATGTTTAAAAAAAATTAAGTGTGAATCGTCACTTTCATTTAATGCTAACTAGCATGAAAGACATTTCTACTGACCGCCGTCTTTATCTTCATGACCTGTTAGTTGTGTTTTCATTCCTCCACAGCAGAGCGTTTCTACATTTCTATCAATGTCATTTCCAGTGTCAGGTAAAGCCGTCTGACGGCGAGGTGACGGTTCGAGCACGCTGCTGCCGCTCTATGAAGAAAGCAGAGGCTCCTCATCAGCTGGGAGTAGAACCAGCAGTCTGACAGTCACTTCAAAGTTCACTTAAATGTTCAAAGTTCCGTCGAACAGGTTTTCATGTTCTGACGTCTCCACGTTTCATCTCCAGAAGTCATGTGATCATTCAGAACATGGGAGCGTTTGTGAGTTCTGTGTGTTTGGTGTTTCAGGAAGAAAAACTTTACCTTTTTGGATGTCTTTGTATACACACGACAAACTTACATGAAATGTAAGAACTAACAACAATTGGACAATACCAGGAATAGTACACTGAGATTTGCTAAGTCGATGTATACAGTTTGCCACAACCAGAAGAAAAAGAGTGGTCTTATTTTAAACCAGAAACCCGTCACACAGCTCCGTGCATTGTGACTCCTGAACCAGAAATGAACAAACAGTAAGTTATCAGCAGGAGGAAGAGGAACAGGAGGAAGATGGTTTACCATCAGTATGACATGGTTTTTGGACCGTGAAGCTTTGTGAAGGGCGGTCATGCCATCTTTGGCTCTGAAGTCCAGGTGAGCTCCTCCAGTCTTCAGCACCTTGACCATCTCCACCATATTGTCCAGATGAGCAGCAAACGTCAGAGGACTCTCTACAAAGTCAAACGTTGAAATGACTCATTCTGCTCTCACAGTTAGTGACAGCTTTGACATGAGGAAACAAACGGATACTTTAAGATTGATCTTCACCGGCTGCAGGGGAACATCTGCAGGAGAAGGAAATGGTACAATTTAAACCATTTATCTGCCATGTACAACTCTGAAATAGTTCAGTTAGCCTCAGTTATTGTTTACAGCCAGCAGCGGTCCTGGACTGAAGGACTGAAGGATTTTTTTCATGATTCTTCTTTCTTACTGCGCCTTTTAGTCAACATTTCACCCCCCCAGTCACCTACATTTACACACACCTAGTACCCGGTAAAAGTTAATGAACAACCCTCAGAAGAAATGATCGCCATCATCACAGTGGGCGAAACCGTCAAAAACATGAATGCTAACCGTAACCCTCAGAAAAAATGATCACTCCAACCCCTCCACCACATTAAGGTCGAGGGTCATGGAGGGTTGGGGTTATCCACCCCAAGGATGTTTTCAATTATTTTGGGATGGCAATAGGACCAACGGACTTCACCGCAATTTAGTGGCAAAATGGAACATTTTTTTTCCATTTTTACACAAAATGGGAAAAGAAAACTTGTTTAAGCAATCTTCAACAGGTTAAGTGTACAACCTTTGAGCTTAAGAAGAGGTTGCTATCTTGAACCCCCTTGATCCCCCCCCCAAATATATAAATATGTTTAAAATATCTTCAGAGTCTTCTTCAAAATGTAAACTCATAGGGATTTCAACCTGTGCCTCCCAAGTCCTCCGGCATCACTGGAAACCTGGTAAGGAAAAATTATGGCGTTTTAAGTTGTGGATTTTGAACAACGTTAGTGTGGTGAGCTTACAAAAGGACGTTCCCTTGTTGCTCGCACATTTTTATTGAAATATTGTGACAGCGAAAACACGACTCGGCTCCAGCTGAACAAAATGACATGACAGACAATATGAACGTATTAGGAATATGGGTGTGGTTAACAGAAAACCTCTGTTGCCAAGGTAATCCAAAAGTTTACTTCTGCTGACTCCTCTCAAACCTACACTGTTTACCCAAACAGGAAATGGTTGCTATGGAGATGCAGGGAACATCTCAGGGGGCAAAGGGGGTGTGGAGAGTAAGGGGGCAAAGGGGGTGTGGGGAGTAAGGGGGCAAAGGGGGTGTGGGCAGCTTTTTTCATTCTGTTTTGACACATATTTGGTTCAGTCCTCGTCAGTTGTTGTGATAATAAAAGTCATCTTTGCTCAGCTGACTTCTCTGAATCATCCTGCAGAACCGGATTAAAGGGAAGAACTGCTGCTCTGGGGAGCGTCGGTGTGCTGTGTGCACTTGGCCATCTTTGGATTAAAATGCCACTTTTGAGGCCTGAAAGCAAACAAAATCGCTCTGGAATGTAGAGCCCTAATTTCTTTGTCACTCAGAAGAGTCGATCAAACATTTGCACATGAATAATTTAATCCTATTGTCGTTGTACCTACTCTGCTATTTAATTAGGCATTTACAGGCTTTACTTCCCTACTCTGACTCACTGTGTGGCTCTTCAGAGAAAATGAAAGCAGGTTAAGTGCCTGGACTGCAGGCTCATGAGAGAAGGTAGAACTGTGAGGTGATTAAAATCTCATTGTAAAACAAGGCCATCATAACAAGACACCTACGACAGATGTGTCCCAGTTTCACTTTGCCTTTTTCACAATGTTTTATTGTCTTTGGGAATGAAATTGGATGGGATTAAAGTTAGCAGATGAAATCCAGTAATATCAGTGAGCTTTAACAAATCAGAACACAATTCTCACAAATGAATAAGTTGCATTGTGTTCTCAGTGAGTTACGAATGGTTATGAAAAATCTGACTGCAGGTTTTCCACTGCAAGAACAAAGAAGTATAAATAAAGGTTGGTAAAAAAAAAATTGAAATTAACAGCTTGTCACAAATTCCTCAATGTAATGAAAGTAGTACACATGAAAAGAAACAGAAATCCTAAAACATTTTACTCATTTCAGAAACATTTATGAACTATGGTTCAGTTCACCGCAGGTGTTTATCAGGACTTTATACTATAACCCAGGCATCATCTGTGTCAGCGAAAAAAGCTTCCAGAAAGAAATTACCAATTGTTTCCAGGTGACTCCTGTGTCACAGAAGCTCATAGTTCTCCCCATTGGAAGAGCCTCGTTTTTCCATCCAACCTGCCATCACTTTTCACCCTTCTTTCCTCAGTGGATGATGTCCTCGCTCCACTCAGCTTGTTGTGGATAAGATGCAGTCAGCGCGCTGAGTAAACGGTCATGAATAAACAGTCACTTTAAGCTGTTTGAGGCCAGCATGTGAAAGTTCTGGACGGGTTTTGGTATCCACAAAGATAGTCTCTTCACCCGACTCTGCTCACAAAAATATAACACTTTTTTTCTCAGTTTTTGTTCCTCAGAGAAGACATCATTGAAGGATTCTCAGGAGCTCAATGTGAATAACACGTCTGAGGCTCCAGCCTTCAGAGCAAATAGGGACAATAAATAAAAGGATATAAAAAAGAAATAAAGAAAAATAAACAGTAAATATGAAATGATCTTTCTGTCTTTTCAGCAACAGTTTAAACACGCTTTAATCATGCTGATTATCATGCTGATCGTGAGATGATCAGGTATGGTCCAAGTTACTCTATGTGCTGTTCAGTTCCTGAACAGACCTGTTTGCAGTAACATTTGCTCATTTTGAAGTCCTCCTTCATACAGTAAAATCTGGAATCATCTTTCTGGAAATGGCAGTAGTGAGAACCTACAAACACGTGCGGTTGGTGCTCAGCAATCTGGACTTTGTCAGAGACTATACTGTTGCCTGGACAGTACAAATGTCCTCAGGAGCTCTCAGCTGATGGAAAAAAAAAATCACGTTTTGTTAGGAACTTTCTTCAAATCTTAGTTTCACTTCACTGGATATTGTCAGGAATGATGGCAATGGAGGACCCCAAGGCTGCAGACACAGTAGTGCAGACTGTCGTTTTGTAAATTAACTCATACATGCCAGCAGATGTCTGGTATTGAGAGACAAACATGTGGCAACCTGATAACCTCAGACCTCAAAAGCATGCAAATGCATCCATCAGAAGAACATCCAGATGTGAGAATTTAGCGTTTTTTGAAACTGAAACCATGGAGAAACAAAGGTGGCGAAGCAGAATAGATGACCTGAAAACCAGACACTTCAATAGACTGAGGGTAATGACAGAAATGAAAACAGCTGTGGATAATCGACATGATCCTGCAGCGACTGATACGGGAACAAAACATGACCAAAACTAAGAACAGAACGGAAAAACCAATGACTGAAGCACAGAATCCTTACAAAATAAAACCAAAAATTCTGATCTTATCAATGCAAAAGCGCTATTGAACTTTGTACTTGTTTCAGGCTTTCCCAGGAGCAGTACACTAGTATTTAATTATTGTGTAAGTATTGTTTTAAACTATGAAAATGCCTGGGAGCCAAAGTGTAAATGGTTGAAAAACCATGAAGCAACTTCCAAAGGCAGATTTGAAGTGAAAAAACCTGATGTCTGCTGAATTATTGAAAGATTTAAAGATCTTTGTGTTTGCTGAAAGTTTGCAGTTCTTTAAGGAGCACAAAGTTCAAAAAGTGATGCATTTCACATTGATTTTCGATGAGCTCAAAACAGCAAACACACCCTCAGGAATCCCCTGGATGTTGTGACACCAGCAGGCTCAAATCTCTTTCAAGCATAAACCTAAACGTGCCAGAGTCAACGAGTCAAACGAGTATCTGAACAACACTTGCATGGAATGTGGGAGAATTTCTGATGTCCTCTCACGCTGTCGGGCTCCGATCGAGTCGATTAATGTCAAACTGAACAACATCCTGTCCAGGTGTAAGTTTGATTTTCACATGGCGCCTGCAGCTTGTCAGCGTTATGGTGCAAGCCTCATTTTGGGTTATGCCCCGGAGCGCTCGGCCTGTCCAGCATTTGCAGGCAGTGTTTATTTAAAGGTCATGACCCCGGACACGAGCTGCTCTGCTCAGAAACCCCGCCTCTAGCCGCTCTGCCGCTCCTGTCACAGTCATACTTACAGTCTCACTCATTTTTACCTGCAAACCCATCAAAATACACATCAATTTAAAACTGCAGCACTGCATTGTATTCAGTAAATATTACTGTATGCTACTAAAATGAACAGAACCAGATCCTGACAAAGCATTTGAAATGGTTTTCAGCAGGTAAAAGAAATTCATACACATAACAGGGAAACCTGTTTCAAAATGTCGAAGCCTAAGATCAGCAAACAAAACGTGGTCAATATGAGGCAGAGCGGGAAAATACCAAAGGATATGAGCCTGTCCAAAAAGGAGAAGCTTCTTCAGTTCACAGAACTGCATTTGCATTGATCAATGCTGACTTCATTCAAGAAAAACAGGAGAAAAGGGAATTTTTTTCCCTTTCAGCAGAAACCACAAAAGTGCATCTTTGACCAATTACAATTAAGGTATGATCTGTCAAAATAAAAGGTCGTGACTCTTTTTGCTGCAGGTAAAGGCTAAAATGACAAGTTTAAGGTTATTCATGTGATTAGATTACATTTGTTTCTATGGTAACCACTCTCACCAATCAGGACTCAGCTCGTTGGAAGGCCACTCCCCTACCACTTGAAAGCAGGCTGCACAAAATCTGTGAATAAAACGTGTTGAACATTGGTTGAGGGCCCAGCAGGGTCCACCTACTTTTACTGAGACATCTGATTGGTCAGTTTATAACTCGAATAACTTAAAATATAGAGTAAAAATAATTAAAATTGAGGATGACCAAAATGAGGTTTAAAAAGTATCAGAGCCAGAATGGTTACTCTGACAAATAGAGTGACTGAATAACAGCTTTTTTCATTTTGCGCTTTCATTCTGTATGTGGGACCTTCTCTGGATTCAAATGACTGATATTGCATCAACGGTGGTGAAGATTATCTGCAGAGTCAAAAGATGGTTGGATTATTGACAACACGTTCAACTCTTCGGTGCAGCTGTGGAAGTAAATGACCTGCAGATGCTGAGAAAGACTCTGGATGAAGAAACCCAACTTTAAAAATCCTTTTAATTTATTTATGTATTTATTTTTTACAGTTTTGGGACTAAAAGGCAAAGAACAGCTCCTGTTGTGTAAAAAAGTAAGGTTTTAAATGAATTTTTCACATGCAGCTCTGACCAGGGTGGCAGAAGCAGAGTCCTGCTACTTTTATCTGGTAAAAGTAGCAGGACTCTTACCACACCACATGGATGCTGGTCAGCTGCTTGGTACTGAGATGATTGACAGCTGGCTTCTTGTCAGAGCTCTGAATCAACAGGACTGGCTGTTAAACTTTCTCTGGTCTGAGAGAAGCACCACAGTAGACATAGTGATGCTTGAAAATCAAGATCAGGATCTTTCTTTAGTAATCTGCAGGCTATGGAGATGAGAGCCGAATATTTTAAAGGTAGTTATTCTTCAAAGGTCTTGTGGTGTGCGGCCTCACCTCCTGTGTCACTGTCATGGTAGTTGGGATCGAAGCCTCTCTCCAACATCTTGGCAACTTTCTCCACCTGATCGTGTTGAGTGAAGTCCATGAACTTCCTCAAATTGGCCTGCAGATAATAAAAAAAGGATTTTCTAAGAGAGAATGACATTTCCTGCTGAAATGATTTGGTGAAAGCTGGTCACTAAGGACGCTGTTTCTACAGCTAAATGGAAGGAAAAAGAAAGACTGTCAAGGTCTAACAAACACACAAAGCCCAAACTGTTTTTCTAAATCCATAAACATATTTAAAAATGTGAGCTTTCATTAAAACAAGTCCAATAGCTGCGGCATGAACAGGACTTTGGTCTTTTGACATGTTTGAGGGATTTGGCTCCTTTTTAAGAATCAAAAGCAGGGATGATCTTGTGGCTCCGCAAAGATGGAGTGACGAGAAAAAGGAGCACGACAGCGACCGCTGTCACACCATAACAAGGAGCGAGAAGAAGTTTTCCTCTGGAGAAGACGAGACAGATCAGAGCCTACAGAGGCGGAGTCTGTAGGTCTGAGGAGGTCTTCCACGGACAGACAGAAGGTAGAACAGACAGAATGAGGAGAGGGTGCAGGGGTGGGGGGCAGGACAGCGCTGAGATGTGGTGTTTGTGGAGAGAGGAACTGTGGCTCCTTTCTGCTCGACTCGGCTTTCTTTCCAGGCCGCAGGATAAAAATAGATAAGAGAGCAGCTCCCCAATGGAGAGGAGAAATGAGGAGAGGAGAGAGCAGAACAGGGAGATGACAGTCACAGAAACATTCTCATTTCATTTCCACTCCGTGAGACAATAATGAAGATGATTAGTCTGAACCACAGCTTCTGGTGGAATCAGAAACCCTGAGGTTGGTTTGGGTTCAGATTAGATTTCCAAAGTCAAGGCCATGAAGATTAGAGTTTACACTTCAGAGCTTAACAATAAACATCACCGGGGTGGCTGTCCGACCTTCGCTTTATGATGAAACTATCTGAGATGACTTACTGGTTTCAGATTAATTGTGTCTCCGATTTTTCTTGCAGACAAAGAAACATCAGAGGAAGTCCAAAAGTCTACGACAAATTCACAGAAACAATCCTGAATCACATCTCAAAGCCAGTTTTGTTCCCAGCGTCCTTGAACATGGTTGAGGTTAGACCATCACCAAGGATTTGGATGCAGTCATAACCAGACCCGCCCACACCGGCCTTGCGGCTGCCGCACAGCCCTCACTCTGCTTCTGCCACCCTGGTCAGAGCTGCATGTAAAAACTTCTGTTGGTTTTATCTCCATAGCAACCAATTCATGCTTTAGTCGCCTGGTGATGACGAACAGGTCTATGCAATGTCTTGTTTTTTAATTCAAGATAATGACCTCTTCCTGAGGTCAAAGGTCAATCAAATTTCAGTTGTGGCTGTAGACTTAACCTGGAGGGGGTATGTAAGTGAAATTTGGTGAAGATCGCTTGAGCCAAAGTTTTCTTTTCCCGTACTGTAGGAAAACCAGAAAACTGGAAAATTTCACACTGCAACAAAATGGCTGCCAAGCTGTAGGTCTTATTGTGATGTCATCATTTATCGGGGGGGTTATTCACTATGCCCAACATGTCTTTTTACCGGGTCCTAGCTGTATGTAATCTTGGTGAGTTTTTGAGTATGTAGTGGGGGTCAAATGTTTGCTCAAAGTCACAGTTAGAAAGAAGAAACGTGAAAATAATCTGGCGCTTCGGTCCAGGGCTGCTGCAGGACAGAATCAAAAACAAAGTTGATGAAGAAAGGGGTATCAAAGAAGCCCAACTTTTCCAGGAATCTGAAAGGTCTTCTTCATCTGAATCTTCTTTTTTCCATGCTTCATCTTCCTCTCTGGTTGCCCTCTCTCCCGCCTCCCTGTCTTTGCATGTAGCATTAGAGCAGCTGTCAGACGCTTGCCTGTGAGCTGCCAGAGACATTTTTGTTTTGGCTGCCCAACAGGATTACAGGAAGAGGGGGATGGCATCCCAGAGTTAGCCTCCAACAATAAAGTGGCTAAATATCTCCCTTAAATGAGTAAATACATGTGAATTCCTGCTTGGGTGATGGAACCGACTGCTGTTGCTGGATTACTATTTATAGAGTCAATTTTTCAGGCAGCATACACTGCATGTTGGTAGCCCAACAGCAGCAGAGAGCATTCACACTGTCAGATGTGATCTGGAAAGTTTGTTGTGAGCTGTTCGGATTTCAAATGTGTTTTTTTGCACTTTCTCCAACGTGACGTCCATCAAGGTCCCCGTGGCTCTTCTGAGTCCACTCTCTATGCAGACTGAAGTAGGCTGGAGTGGGACAGGTTTGTTCTTTGTTTGCCCTCCTTGACACCCTTCCCGCCTCAGAGGACAGAGGCTTAGTGTCCACCTGTCACATGTGTGTTTCAGCTGCATCCTCCAGTTCCTGCTTCAAACAGCCATCCAGTGGTTTCTGGTTTGAATTTTGACAGCTTTAAGTGTTTTGATAAATAATGTCATTCCATGGCTACAGAGCTGTGGGATTGTTATCGATTAGCAAAGAAAAGAATGAGCGCACAGATAGCAGCCGGCCACCTTCAAAACACTCCATCCAGGGTGACACACACGCTGTTATCATCCTCAGAAAATCTGTCAACTGAGACCGAAACCTTCTGAAACTCACTACATCAAACAACCAAGAGAAAATTCTAAATTATTGGAATGAATGTTTCTAAACCCTTTGAGGAAATCCACACGTTCAAATCCATGTTTTTAAATAAGAGTCCGCAGTGTGATCTGTTGGGTGACTTAGTAAGTTTTTTCTCACAACAATGTTAGTTTAGGATACAAAAATATTGACGTGGGTGTTCAGGAAAAAAAAACAAAAAAAACGTCTCACTGTCTCAAATTTGATCTGCACATTGATCCACACATGGCTTAAATGTACTATAAAGAATTATTTATCAATAAATTATGTCAATCCAAGTAATCATGAAAAACAATAGATGTGTTACTGTCACCATAATGTTTCTAAATGAGCAAAAATGTTCCCGCCAAGAGTGTCTGAGATTTCACCAAAGCAGACATTTTGAAATGAGCAGGAAAAGTCCTCTACTGCCTCCAGTGGAATGATAATGAACTGCAGGGCAGAAAACATGAACCAAATGCTGTCCAACAGGTTTTCAGGAATGTCTGTTTGTGCTAATTAGATAGGATCTCAGAAATGTTGGGTTCAAGAAGATTTTTCTGAGCAGAAAAACTTTCTTTTTCTGATGAACACTTTTTTGGTGGTTTTTTTTTTGTTTCCCAGGGAATGAAAATCATTCAGAAATCTACTGAAAAGGGCAGAGGAGTTGCTAAAGCTAAAGGCAAAATACTGTCTGTGTGAAGATGTGAACGAAAAAGTTTTCTCTGTTTGAGCAAAAAAAAAAGAAGCTTTATAGAACAAAAAGGTTCTGTCTGGGAATGTCTCACCTTTGTGTGAAGTTTGGCGATCTGCTTCTCATCGACATTGGGTTGCCGGTAGACTCGGCTCTTGTAACGAAACTATTCAAGGAAAGAATGAATTAAAAAGAGGCTCAACATGAACATGATGGATGGATGGATGGATGGTTGGATGATGGATGGATGGATGGATGGATGGATGGATGAATGAATGGATGATGGATGAATGGGTGAATGGATGAATGGATAGATGGATGAATAGATGATGGATGGATGGATGGTTGGATGGATGGATGGATGATGGATGGATGGTTGGATGGATGGATGGATGGATGGATGGATGGATGGAAGGATGGATGGTTGGATGGTTGGATGGATGGAAGGATGGATGGTTGGATGGATGGATGGATGGATGGATGGAAGGATGGATGGTTGGATGGTTGGATGGATGGATGGTTGGATGGATATTGTAACCAAAAACATTCTGACACCACAGAGTGAAACCTGTTGGTTGATGTGGACTGAAAACATGTAACCAGCTGTAACAGGAGACAGCTTGTAACAGAAAAGCTATGGAGCTACTGTATGTTTGGTTGAGAGCAGTGCAGAGCCTTGCCCTCCTCCTGCCATGATTGTTTGGAGATTGGAGATTTGGAGTAAAAATTCACCACTCATTGGTTCTTCCAGACATGCTAAATATGGTAAACAAGGTTTTGGTTTCTACCTGTTATCTGGAACTTGTATTTAAAAAAAACATGTGAAAGTTACAAAACATAACTTACAAGTTGTAAACTAGAAACAAAACAAAATTTCAGGTCGTAAGCTACAGGTACAAAACAAAGGTTACAAGTCCAAAACTAAATTCCCAATTCAAGCTCCATAGAAAACTTCCCAGTTTATCACTAAATGTCATTCTACTCATTCTTAGAACATTATCAGCTTCTGTCTTTATATTGAGATGACGAAATAAAACATTTCTGATATAACAGCACAAACTGCTTTTTTCTCCTCCAGTGAATCCTGTTCTTATGCTGCTGTTGTTAGCAGCTGAGGATTCGGCCACACTCTCCATGAATTTACCTCCAGACATGGGACGCCCTTGCTGATTGGCTGTGGATACTCCCGAAGGATGCGCTCTTCATCAAGAAACCTGCTGTCCTGCCCATTGCTGGCTGGCTGGAAAAGCCCATAGTTGAGCACATCCTTCAGCGTTTGGTTAAGTGTGCAGAGGATCCGCTGCTTGGCAACCCAGACTGTGGCATTGGGATTGAACCGCATGCACTTCTGGGAAGAGAAGAGCCAGAAGACAAAATGGCTACTAAATCCATAAAAATCAACACACATGAAAGGTGGGTCAGACACCCGATCGACGAGGTTTTAGACCTCCAATGGAGCTCTAACCACCGCATTCAGAGCAGAGACACATCTTATTGCTGCTTAAATGATCCAATGAGCCGCGGCTGCCAAGCCATTGTGTCCACAGACTGGCTATGACCATTTCACATAATGTAGAAGTCATTACTGGAACCTCTACCGGGTCCAAGCTTCTTAAATCAAAACCAGAAAACAATGGAGGGTTTCTGGACTGTTGGAGCAGTGAGAAGTAAGGTCACAGCACGGACGAACCTTCCACAGCTGAATGTGCAGCTCTGCAGCCATCCATCAAACCCTGAATGAATGAGAAGCAGAGCCTAATCCTCACTGCTGGCGTGAGGATGGAGAGGATGAAGAGGTGAAGAACAAGAGGTGGAGGTGGGCAGAAACAGATGCCTGGGACAAGACAGGCCTTTCCAGACTGACGGCTGCTTCGCACAAACTGACATTTAATAAAACGTCCAGTTTCCATCAACTGTTTAAGGCTGAACAGCTCCGTTTATGCCTCACTGCAGCTACTTTTACAGAGCAATGGGCAGGAATGGAGAGTCAGCGCTCTTCTTCTTTCTTAGAGAGGAACTTCTGGATTGTAGCATAGTGGAGGTTTGATCGCAGGCCTGACACTCAATCAATTAATTGGGAAGACTCTCCACAATTGTTCTGAATTTTTTTTCATCAGTGTACTGAAGTCTGAAGTAATGTATAAACCTGATTGGTAAACCGTCTGAAAAAGAATGCACAGGATTTGTTCCTTCAATGAAGACCTGCAGAAATGCTCACAAGTCCTCACTTGAAAGTTCAAGTCCAAGTCTTTGCATTTAAGTGAAAGTCAGGTCTTTCTAAAAGTTATAAAGACTCTAAAGCAGGTTTTTGGTGATTCAGCTATGGGGTCAAATTAGGATCAGCTTCAAATGAAGGAAAAACCAGGTTACAAATATGAAAAAAAAAATAAAGACAATTACAATTACTTTTTTTTCCAGTTAAGCAAAGCTGAAAGCACACACACACCCCCAACCCCCCACCTACTCCATCTGATGCTATAAACAATTGATGCCAGGAGTGGCACCCCGTGCTATTAGGCATCAGCTAAACATTATGTATTACCTGCAGAAATCTCCCATGATGAAATCAGGCTGTTGTTTTCCACTGGAGGGGCAGAAAGCTCTCATGAATGCATTTACAGAATGTGTAAGTGCAGCTTTCCCAGCCGTTCCTGCTGGTAATATGCTGCTGTGCTGCAATGCTAATGCATGTCTGTACCTCTGCACACACTAAAGGGAGTCTGCATCAGGTGCAGCCTAACAGTCAATCTGCTCCATGGTGATTTGTGCTTCATGCAGACGGCTAACAATCTTGACACATCATTTATTTGAAGCTAATCACATACCTGCCACTCATTTACATGCTAATTGGAAAAAGGAGGACTATTCTGATCACTTCCTTCTCCCTCTGCTTCCACCTGTATTAACTTCCTCTTTTAGCTTCATCACAGTCCTTCACTTTATGGCTATCTTCAGCTCATGGTTTCATTCTGGTCAGTTGGTGGATGTGTTTACATGCTTAATAGAAACATCCGGTTCACCTGCACATGAGGAAGCAGGTTTCATTCCTCCATTATCTGTCTGGCCCATGAGTGGTCCTTTAATCTTGAGGATTACATTTTTCTTCTGAAGGCTGTCTTGGTTTAGAAAGTGCAAAGAAAACTGGTCTTCTTGAGAAGGATGTCTCTTGCAGATGAACTCTGATGCGGTTCACTTCAGCATGAATGCAGACGGACTTTTCAGGGAAATGTTGTCAGACCTGGTCTTGGTCAGACCTTGTTTTTTTTTGGTCATGGTCAGACCTTGTTTTTTTGGTCACGGTCAGACTTTGTTTTTTTGTTTGGTCATGGTCAGACCTTGTTTTTTTGTTTGGTCATGGTCAGACCTTGTTTTTTTTTTTTTTGGTCATGGTCAGACCTTTTTTTTTTTTTTTTTTATCATGGTCAGACCTTGTTTTTGTTTGGTCATGGTCAGACCTTGTTTTTTTTGTCATGGTCAGACCTTGTTTTTGTTTGGTCATGGTCAGACCTTGTTTTTTTGTCATGGTCAGACCTTGTTTTTTTATTATCATGGTCAGACCTTGTCTTGTTTTTGTTTGGTCATGGTCAGACCTTGTTTTTTTTGTCATGGTCAGACCTTGTTTTT